>NQII01001214.1:266998-290454 GCA_002778355.1 Clitarchus hookeri
GGGGGGGGGGGGGAATTGAGCATCCCGAGAAAACTTGGCAGCCAGCAGTATCGTCAGCCACTTATTACGTAAACATGAATCCAAGACGACCCGCCGAGAACCGAACCCGGTTAGATATAGATATGACAGAAAACTGGTAGCCTGAATACCACTCTACTACAACCGCTGAGAATAACGGAGACACTCATTTCGACATTTCTACACATTTATAATTTTAAATTTGGAAAAAAACCTATGATTTTTATTAAATTCACTTCCCCTTTCACAGCCGAATTTTACTTTCCCGAATAAACCTGATGGTTCGGCGAATATTTTTCGAGAACTGCAGCGAAAACATACATTATGTATCAAAAGCGACATTACACATTTAAAAAGGATAAACGCTTAAAAATACGACAGATGTAATGTGAAGTTATTGTTCGTGATGAGACCACAGTGCCTAGCGCACCAGTGCAGTATTCCGGCTCACGCTCATAGTTGACCGACTGTTTTGTGAAAGTCCAAACTACACGTTGCTTCATTGAGGGCGTCTTTATATTTACTTATCACGAAACACGCCTCGGCTTATCTCTATCCACTTGTATAAAGACATCTTCATGTTAACATTATAAAAAAAAAAAAAATGTTGCCGGCAATAAAGTTAAGGTAAAAAAAAGATGAGGAAAAATCCATTAAAAAAATGTATTTTTTTTGTAAGATTCACAAGACATTGCTATCTAATATGTAGATGAGAACATTTTACATTCCTGTTGCTTTTAATAGGGATTTTTCTTACTTTTTTTTGCCTACCGCGTAATAGTATGATAATTTTAAGACTCGCGCTGTGGTACTTTATTTATGTGTGTGTAACTCGAGAAAACGCAATTTAAAATAGACTACGATTTTTACAGGAAAAACGGATGCCGCCATGTTGATATGCCTGTGACGTCAGTATATATGTTGGTGTTTGTTGTTTACATGCAAATGCCTTAGCAGATAACGTGTGTATTTGTAATTTTTATTATATATTTTGTTGCTTCGGAGGATTTCAATGCTATTGCTGTGTCATCGAACACCAGCAAGTCATGTACTGTATAATTCCACTAGGCAAATGTACTCCTCGTAAGATACCTACGAATAGTTTAAGTGAAAAAATTAAGCGTGAAGAGTGCCTAAATGTTTTTAAGAACCGTAAAAAACTAGGCAATTTGTGACAAAAGTAGGTAGATGTTTTGTGCGTAAAAATCATTTCTGCATTAAGAAAAAATTTGTCTTACTCTAATTGCACTGGCATAATCCGTAACACGGTTATGTTTATTTTAAAGACGGTGCCTGTACGGCCAACGAGAAATTGCATTTATGTTTCATAAATAATTAGTGGTTTACACTTGATAGGTATGTGATTTTGCACTTAGTTATTAAATTACGTACCTACTAATAATGTTATCTTTGACAATTGCTTCATAACTTTGAGATTATTAGCTTATGTTTATGCCCGTTGCATTGGCCTACGTTTAAAATATTTCCTTAATAAAACTCTGATCATGCTAATTTAATATGTAAACGATTAATCTTATCCTTAGTTTTTAGGACTAATTAAAGAAACTGGGATTACAACATGACATTACTAAGTAATATGTGTAGAGAAATAGAATGTTCGTCAAATCTGTCCACAAAAGGTTTCACGTTTTTGAGAATTGTGAGGTGTGTGTTTGCACGAAAATATTTCAGTTAAGCAAAACGACACGAGTCTAAATGAAAAACGGTCATTCATGGAGTAAAAGCCTTGAAAAAAAGATTTACCTTCAAGTTTAAATTCAGTGCCTATTGCTGTACCAAGACAGTGTTTTGAAATGGCTACATTTCAAACATCGACGAAGGCGGCGACAATTGGAGCAAAATCATGTATAGTACATTACTTATACATAGTATAAGTAATTATCAGTAAATTTTGCAAGAAACAAACGTTTCCATAAACAATTGTATCCCTTTTTCAAGGTTTCTCTGTAATCCACTGCAACGAAAATACGTTCGCACGCATGCTATGGCAAGACCGAAACATGTTCAACTACGTCATACGCTCGTTAGCCACTAGCAAACCGTTTTAAAAGTTTACAAAGGAGTTTTTAAAATTTTACATTTTGGAAGCGTGATAATTTGACAAATAAAGTGCGTACAGTAATAATAATTTGCATGGTATTATTATATACGTTAATTATTTTAATGGCATCAAAGAAAGTGTAATTGATTTTCCAGGAAAACTCTCTATTGTTTTGGATTCATCAAGCGCCGAAGATTTCCACTCTGATTTCCATTAACCACTTAAAGATATGTAAGAGTACGGCAGAACAACTAACTAACTTTGCCAAAAGTTGTCCCGGTAATTATATAGCTTTTCCGAAAACTAAATAAAAATTCACGATGGTATAAATCGGCATTACTAATCACACTGAACATGAATTTACTAGGGTTAATACGATATTCGCAGTGCATGCTACCAAATGCGATAGTGAGGAGGGCTATGAAGATGAGGGAAATTGTGGGGAAAACACGTAAAACTTATGTAAATTACACGTCATTTGGGTTCCTTAACCATGTTAAGTGCAAGAAGACCTAACCTAACTCAGTCTGAGTTAACGATATTTGATTACAGGATGAGAGTGTGCTGACACGAGATAGTATGTTACGAAATGTATAATAAGTAAGCTCGCGTTGGTTCATCCACTCCCTGTGAGTCACCTATCGTGAAGTTAGGTTTCATTTGGCTAGGTCTGCTGCACTTTGCATGACTGGCGGCAAAATTACGTAAGCCCTTTTATTACCACATTCACATACTACACAGTACAATTCACTACACTGCATACCCTTTCCATGCTAAAACTAAAAATGTATTACGTTACTGGCCCATGAAACCGGAGTATATAGCTCCTTGGAGTTTTATTGCAGAAGCAAGTTAACGTCTATTCAATTTGTCGAAATTCCACAGACACTTATATTTCCTCATAATTATTATATTGTAATACTTCACGTGGACATATTTGAACAGAAACACTCATATTTTGGCACAATAATTTGATTCAACACGTTAAACGGAATGAATCGCAACGAAACACGACTTCGCACGGTCAAATTCACACGGTACACTGAAATTGCGCATTCTCCCAGCATAAAACCGTCACGTAAACCAAAATCGATGAGCATTTGTTTCCTGTCTCTGTGCATCATTGGTCAACAAATGTATCATGGCGATATCGTCAACTGTTTGTACAGAACACCTGTGTATTTTTGTATAATATACTATATGTATATTTTTCCTACTACTTATATGTTACGTAGTACAATCCTCTCGTGAATGTAGACAAGGCAAGCCTTGAGAAATTCCACAGAATTAAATAATATTCCGACACTGCTTGATTATAGTGGTTTATACCGGTATAACCTTAGCGCGTCGGTATAAATAAAACCTGTGAATCATTTTGTAAATTAAGGTTTGGTAGGTATTCTCGAATTTAACACTATTAGCGACACGATATAAATATATTGAACATAAATATTACGTGTTTTACAGCACAAAACACCCCGATCTTCATAGCCCTCCTCACTATCACATTTCATGGTATATACTGCAAATTACATGAAGCCCCAATAAAATTCTTATTAAATGTGATTAGTAATGACCATATATAACATTTGCAGGTATTATTATCCAGATTTACGCACCTATTCTATATAATTACAGTCGTTCCTTTGCTACTGTGTGACCAAAAATGCGTTCGTAGTTCTGTTCAAGTAACTGTCTTAACTCCAGTGTCAGTAATCCCACAGAATAATTCTAACTATAGTCTGTTAACAATTAAGGGCTTCGCCTGGGTGGCACATAAAATGCGTTGCAGAGGATTAGTAATAATAAAAAACACGCTATTAAAAACGGTTCAATATTTTGTCACTTTTTCTTAACATACAAAGCATTAAAAAAATGTTAATTACCCAAATATAAATTTTTTAGTTCTTATTTCAACTTCAAAGATTAATTTTTTGAGTTTGAAAATGGCTGAATCGGGTGTTTTCAGAATCAGTTTCAGATGTTAAATTTTGTAAACAAAATCTTTGTTAGCGTGCCATAAAAATGTAGGGTCACCGCTTGAAGTCACGTTCAAGCGAGTCGCCGGATGAAAGATTGCGCGCCTGTTGAGCACATTGCCCGTAGAGGCGATGAGGCAAGTGGTGAACGAGCAAGAGTCGACCTTAAGAGCTCACGCATTTCGAGGCCTGGAACGCGCAAATAGCTGCAGGCAGGCGGGATCATTACCTCAGAAATTTGTAACTGAACATAAGAAAATATTCCCTTCCCGTAAATGCACATATTTTTAGCAACACAGACGTAGCTATGCTCCCAGTTAAGTTGGCAGCGTTGTAAAATGTTCTATGTTTTAACGTCCTATTTCAAGTGAACAGTAAAATCGTTTCGTACTTTCCTGCTTGTTTTATGCACAAACCAACTTGAGAGTTGGCATGTTAGTAAAGTATTTATGACCTTAAATACTTCACACTTTTACTTAATCAACGCATTGATATCGTAATTGGGTCGATAACAATGTTAATTTTAATGCCATGGAAGAATGAAAAAAAAGTAGTGGAATGATAAAGTAAAAAACAGAGTATAGAGGTAATCAGGGTTTTCAAAACAGCGGATACCTTAAGCCGTAACGCCTGAAGTGGTTCCAATAACGTATCTTTACGAGGGGGTTGAAGGGCCGGTAGCCCCCCCCCCNNNTCCTTTCCCAGAAATAAAAGTGTTATTATAACTTCTTATAATTTTTCACAGAATAAGTTTAAATAAGACATGTTACTGCAATAAACATGTCAAATATCTACTTAGTGTGAATATGTTGTAACAATTTCTCAAAAGTCAGTGGACTAAACCAGGTTCGTTAAGGAAGAGAGCTGTTAATAAAAAAAAAAGAGTTAGTTATAATTTTCTAATTTATTTGAAATAATTCTTATTTGAAATAACCTACAAAGAAAATAATCTCGCCTCAATGTCTTGCAATAAATTGATATATCTTGCTATTTATAATTCATAAATTCGATCAGTACAATTTACAGTTACCTCAAATAAACTAATGTAATTAAATAATTAAAATCATTCTCAATAAACAGTTTACGAAAGCCTATTGAATTACTTTATAAATTGTATGTCCATATTTGACAGTTCCAATATTTACAATAAAGTCCGTAACACATGTTCACATAGTCCCACCTCAGTTTAGTCCAGATCCCACCAGTCCGCAAAGTTATACAGATTTCCGAGAGTCGGGTTTCACGCCCTCTCGTCCATTCACACCACAAACACCTCGTCCACCGTCGCGTCGCAATCTCCCGACTTCTCCCGGCTCCCGCACTCAGCCAGTTAACTTCTACCAACAGACTCCCGATCCTCGGCCGTTGCGATATTCATAGAGTCGTGGGCCGTCGCGCACGAATTTATCTAAATGCCGCGTTGTGCCGAGGGCCCTAGTTCCCAGAATATTGTTGCGCATCCACCCAGGTCGTCGTCTTCTACAGCAGGGTGGTCGGGGGGGCTGTGACGCCAGTCAGGGCAGCTGTCAATCACTCCCCGGGCTGCAGGACGCCCGGAGCAGACCGCCTGGGGAGAGAGGAGGGTCGAGGCGGGGCAGCAGCCCCCCCTCCCTTCCCAGCGGCCGGGCCGCGCGCGTAACAATATGTTTGTAAAATACGAAGTGCACTATCTAACCACAAGCATCAGGCCACCACTGTGTAAAACGAAACCCACGTTTACATGTCACTACGGCCGCCGCTGCTGCTATAAAAGGAGGTGAAGATTTTCGTAAGTGCTACGCGATACCGGTAGAATTGTTGGAGCAAGGAAACTTCACGACTTCGAACAATGTGTAGTTATTGGATGCCACATCGGTAAGAAAACCATGAAGGCCATTTTCGCCTTTCTCAAGTTGCCCAAGTTCACCATTGGGGATGCGATCGTGAAGTTGAAACGGGAAGGAACGCCCACAAGAAAACCACGACTGCGGGTGGTTCACGCGAGTTCGACAGGGACAGTCGAGCATTGAAAAACGTAACATCGAATGTCACCGTGCGATACCATCAGCCGTGAATTCCGCAGTGCTGCTAACTGTGCAGCATCACCATGACTGTGCGGCGGGAGTTGCGAGGACTAGGGTTCACAGCTGAGGCACGTGCCCGTAAACCGCACGTCTGCCTGTGAACGCGAGGCGCCACGTCCGGCGGTGTAAAGAGCGCTGCGTGACTTGGAGTGATGAATCACGCCATACCGCGTGGCGGTGCAATGGAAGGGTTTCGGTGTGGCGAATGCCAGTTGAACGCTACGTGGCTACTTGTACACGGTGCAATTCGGCGGAGGTAAGCTGAAAATGTGGGAGAGTTTTTCATGAAAGGTACTTGGGCCTCTCGTAATGCTATGGGGCACATTACAGGCAGAAGATTGTATGGAAATTTTGACCGGCTGCGTGTAGAAGACCAGTTCGGAGATAATAACTGTGTTTCATCGTGGCACTGCTCCCTGCCTTAAAGCACGGTATGATCGTTAATGGGAATGGAATGGCCAGCCCCAAGCCCCAACCTAAATTCCATCAGCGTAAAGAGGTGTCAATTAATGTGATAGAAAATGTTATTATCGGCACATAGGTACGTGCGAATATGTAAAATATTACACCAGTTAATTATAATAAAATTTATCATTTGTTTGTATATGCAAAGACGCACGCCTACGAGCCGTTTTCAGATCCCAGAAACACACTGAGAAAATATATGGTCGTAGGAACCATCTAAATATTGTTAACATAGAAAGTGATACCAACAGAACTGTTTGTTGTATTATTGTCTGTGATTGCATTCGCTACTGCACATACGGTTGTTACAGCAGAGCGTCGAGTCTTACTACAAAACAGATAGTACCCCCAACAGAACAACTTCAACAATATCTGGACTGTTCCTACAACAATCAGAATTTTAATTATAACCTAACAGAATGTTGAATGTTCTGTTGCTAGTACTGAACAGTTCTGTAATCGAGATTGAGGGTAGCAGCAACAGAATATTGCGACAGGTTATCACAATTCCTTGTTGCTGTGGGAACAATCCAAATATTGTTTAAGTTGTTCTGTTGGAGGTACTGCCTGTTGTGTAGTAGGAGCGCTGTAGCAACTAGGAGCGCTGTAGCAACCATTATGTACAGCAGCAAATATAATCACAGGCGGGAATACAGCATTAGTTCTGTTAGCATTACTATCTGTTAACAATCTTCAGACAGTACCCACAACCTATCAGATGGCTGTCACTATTTCAATCTAGATAGTTTCTACAACCATATTTTTTCTCAGTGCAGCATATTTTGTAGCACTGTATTATAACTTATTGAAAACTAACCATCCGTAACTCTAATGTCAACACAGCCACGATTTTATAAAAAAAAAATGGCACAGAGTGAACACAAAGTTACCTTCAATGTAAGTCGATACTTTTAGTCAATTCGCGGTTTCTTCGTACATATTTGGAATAAAGCGTTTGAAAAATCACCATGTAGGACGTGCTTAGTTCTTTCCTAAATACATCACGTAACACAGGCGTATTATATTTATGTTAACGTAAAAGTATCTTAAAGATGTTCGCAGGCTATCGCGGTCATTGATCTATGATGGGTTTAGAGGTTGTGCTGCAATACGAGGCGAAACGTCGGAGGACACTTTCACAATGACGCGCCTCAACCTCGAAAGCCAATGCAGCTCTAAAAGTATCTTATTTTTCGTTAAATTGAACTTTCGTTTATTTATATTTTTACAAATTATAATATTTTATTTATAATTACTATGAATAAAAACAGGGAGAAAATGGGCGTGTTGGTAATGCCTAGTGTAGGATGTTTACGGTAAAGTGAGCACTTTTGAGGCCGTAGTTACCTTTTTGCTATTAGCGGTTTTTTATCCTTCCACCACTTAAAAAAAAATATATTTATTTCCATGTACTTAAGTAATAAAAACAGTGTATATATTTCTTAAGATGGTTTCAAAAAGTTCTCTGGTGAAATGTTGTATCCTTGGTTTGCATGAGGAGGGGGAATATCCTGGAAGTAGAACTTTGACAGGGCTTCAGAAAAGTCGGCAGTAATCGCGAATGGACTGTAGCACTGTTTTGCAGCGTTGTCGTAAGGATGCGTGGATTGGCAGGCCTGGTGGCGTAGCTGGGATCAGCCGCAGGGCTTGGCGGAGAGTCTGCGGAAGTGACGGCTCAGAGCGTCAACCAGAAGACTACGTGCAAGAGCGGGGGCGTACGTGCGTCTCGGCGAGCACGCACGAAGCCACCAACCTCGTGGCGAACAAGGAAACCACTGCGTGTTTCGTCAGACACCGCGTTGGTTGTGAGAGCTGCTGGTGTGTTCATTAACACTTCGCCCATGTGTCAATCGGACTACAAAATAAAAATTAAATTTTTCCGCCACTGAATATAAAATTAGCGTCGATGTAGTTTGTTTCATTGTTTCCGTAAAGTTCGCCAGGATCTTACCAAAACATGACAGCATATTATTGGCTATTCACGGTAAAGTGAGCACTTTTGAAAGCCCTCTCATTTTGAATAATAGTCAATAAATATATTTTATTTTAGCCTTAGACGTTAACTTTAGAGCGTTGTGGAATATATATTCTGTGTTTATTACTTACACGGCAATATTTATTTAAAAAGGTTGTTAAAGGATACAAATGGCTGAAAGGAAAAAGTAACAAGGGCCTCAAAAGTTCTCATTTTACCGTGAACAGCATATAACACAAATGATCGGGAATAAAAAAAATTATATTTTTATAAAAACTCGAATAAACATTTTATATTTTCTATATGAAAATAAATTTGATTTGGGGACAATCAACTTAGCACTCCATTGGCTAAGAGTCAGTCAATAATTCAGAGGAGCATGCGTGTGAAATATTGGAGGTAACCAACCGGGGAAGAGGTAAGTGGAAAAGCAGAGACCAATAGAAAAAGGTGTGTATATAACGGTAGATATAAGAGACACCATTCTATCTTGTCTTTGATGACAGTGTGTGTGTGCAGAATGCAAAGTGTTAATCACTCACCGGACAAATCATGAAGCACTATTATCATAGAGGTTAGCAACCGGAAGGTTGGTCGGAACCAAGGACATAACGTGGCAAGGGGGGGGGGGCCGCGGTGCGACCAAGGCAACTAAGAAGGACGATACCACAATGGTTTGCCACTAACTTCCACAGGATGGACGAGATGAAGCGAGATGAGAATGGAGCAGCGCCGGTGTGCAAGGGCAAGGGAAACGAGTGAACCAACCCCAAGAAAACCCGCCAACCAGCGGTATCGTCCAACATGATTCCCACTTGCAAAAATCCAGGAGTGACCTGGCCGGATTGAACCCGGTTCGCATTGGTGGGAAGTAAGCAGCCACCATGACTCCCTTTTGAAATGTACAAATAATAAAAACTTATGTACAGAAATGAGATATAATTCACACCGAAAGATGATGCCAAGAGCTATTTCAGATGCCTATAAAATACTACAAGGAAAGGTTTTTGCAATTTCAAACAATTGTTGAAAATTAGGAAATGTTTGCACATTTCTGATTTGTGGCTGCCCCAGAATTTTTGTAAAATAAGTTTCACTAAGTATACCTCAAAATGAATTGAGACAAGATGTTTCAGTTGCCGTTATTAAATTTTCTGCAAATAGTTTGGTTCATTTTATTTGTACATTACAAAAACAGTAAAACAACAAGTTGAACCTTATGTTGTACAAATATAAACTAACAAATTTTTTCATGGCCAACGCCCTTAGAAGGAATACTAAGAAATAAGTAATATCAGCGTATATACATGTTGTTATCTAAGTGTAAGGCTTCAGTAAGTTATTATTTTAAGCAAAATTGTGTGTACCGCATTTGTATTGATTATAACTTTAATTTTAGATGTGTTTTATTTACTTGTTAATTATTATGAACTTATTGCAGCCAAGTGAAAAGTTGTGAGATTTATGAGCGTTTAATAACCAATTTACAAGTGCAATCAAGCTGAAAATTGTTAAATGCTGAAATAACCTCAAGCAGAACCAGTCGTACATTCTCGTGTTCATTCTTTTTCTTACCTACTTTTTATTTAAGTACAGATGATTGCCTCCTACCCAGCCCATAATTACATCTTGCATTTCCATCTCAATCTGCTTTCAAGCACAGCGAAACCTCTTTATTACATATCTCAAGTGAACTGAATTTTTGTAGTTTGAAATGTGAGGTTTGTGTTAATGAGTATTAGCAATAATTATAAAACATAAATTTTTTTTAGCATATTGAAAAATAAAACATTGTTCTAACACAATTCAAAAGTCATTTGGCTATTTACTTTAGTACAACATATTATTTAAATAATTAAACTTATAATTTTGTAACAACAAGATATAAAAATGAAAATAAATTTTTTTATTAAGTTAATTGTTAAATGCGTTTTATTTTCACGTCAATAGTTCAGAAGTGTAGTGTGTGCTTTAAGGTAAAGTTAATGTTTGAAGGACTATCGAGGAAGGCATTACCTAAATACTTTTCTTAAAAGGTTAAATTTTTAATAAAACAAACAATTTAACATTTCGAGTAAGGCAGAGAATTAATTTCTCTGCGCGTATCGTGACAGGCTACTTGTGACAGGTAAAGCTCATAATCAGAACCTTCCACGCGCTAGACAAAGAGGTTGATTTATAGTTTGGGGGATGTAAAAACTAATACATTTCAATAAATTAAATGCCTGTATACGATCGAAAGGTTTATCTCTGCGAATTATGTCCCTGTCAAGTAATGCAGAGGCCGTAGAGACTGATCAGTATAGTTTCTGTTTGCATACCAAACGGTCTTATCGTCAAATTCACAAGCTGGCTATTATAACGAGAGTACTGGCAGTTGAGGAGTGGTATTGGTTGGTTGAGTTGAGGGTTTTAGTCGAGTGAAATGAAGTACAGATTGAACAGCGGAGGAATGCAAAGGAAATGAGAACGGCGAGAAAACCCGCCAGCCAACGGCAACGTCCGCCTCGTTTCTCACAAGCGAAAATTCGGGAATCGAATCCGGTTCACCTTGGTGGGAGGCGAGAGCTCTAGCCNCAGCGAATACTGAAGGTTGGCTCCGCGTAATGGCTATAGAGAGGGGAAAAGTGGGCGGGTGGAAGGGGCAGCTCCAAGTTGTGTGGGGAGGCACTGCTATGCTGGATGGGTCCGGATTGTTCGGTGGCCCGGCCTAAACACACAATATCGTGGAGCGGAAGAAGTACGACGGTCTAGCCTGACTAGTGCTCCGTGGATATCTATAAAGCTCGATTAGGGCTGTTGATATCAACAAAATAATATCGATATTATTTTTATTGTTTATTTATTAAGGTATATTTTACAAAACTATATATCGAAAGAAAAATATCAATTTTCGGTACATCGGAATTCGATATTTTATGTTTTAAAGGCCCTGACAAACGTAAAATTGCTCGGAATATTATATATTGAGGATACGAGGCACAGCAGAATGACGTGGCGTCTGTTTTTAATGAATGTTGCCAAAGTAAACATAGTCATTTTTAAATTATATTTATATGTTAAAAACAGAGTTTAAGTATTAAAAGAGCGTGTAAAAAATACCTATTTTCCATAGTCTAACTGGAAAAATATTGATATCGATAAAATACCGTTCAAATATATCGACGATTTATAACGATATATCGTTGATATAATATTGTCATTTCGATATACCGATATTTTTCCAATATCCCTAGCCCGACCACATAAATAGGTTGATATCTTGGTGGTATGAGCTGAAACACGGCAAGCTGATGGAGAAGGCCTGAAGGGAAGTTGGCTTCGATGACGCGCGCACGGTGTGAGCGACGACGTGGATCAGATACTCACTGTCCTGGACAGACAGTAGGAAGTAAAGAGGGTTGGTTCCTCGGATTGATTACGACTGTTCTGAAAGGGCTCATGGCAAAGTAAGACGTGATCCAAGAAAATTGGATTCTCCTACATTAAAACTTCGCCGTCTGTGGGACGCTTGGCGGAGTATTTCTTTGAATTAGAGTTTGTCAACGTTTCGTCCATCAAGGGGCACGTGTTGCCTACAGACTACAGAATGCAACAACTTGTAAAACCAACTTTTGTTTCAATACTGTACATCTACACTACATGTATTTCTGTTTCGAGATTCACGGGAGCAAGGCTGAACATGTATATTTATCAAATTGTGGATTTCGGTTCCTGCATGAAATCGACAACAATATACTATGTTTCGTTTACTTCAAATAACACCTATGGAAAGAAGATAAGCACTCGTCATGAATAAATTTTCTGTTCGACAGAACAGTTACTACTTTCGGTTGTGTAGAAAATGAATTGCCATGTGTCCAATGACGTCGTCGAACACTGCTGCGAATAGCATTGATTGGTTTTCCGTGATGGTGGCTGTGTGACGCTAGTGACATTTAAAATGGTGCCTTATTTTCGTAGCAGGAAAGGAAAATCGAGTCCTAGGCATTGCCCTAGGTATGTGCAACAAAGAAAGTGCAAAATTGATGGAATAGAGCGGGGGGAGGGGGGTGGCAGTAAACTGATTATTTAAACATTCGGGACACCGAGGGTATATAAAAGTATGTATCGCGATGAATTAAGATAATTAGCCATCATTACATAAACGTATGACAATTGTCTTGATGAAGTTTTTTGAGTAATGCTGGGTAGTTCAGTTTAGAATTGATATGTAATTTTACCATTTTAACAAAGTGCATTAAATATAGTTCCATCTGCCGGAACGCTGTTATTTAACAAGCACATCATGTAAAAATATGATGTGCTTAATGGAAAATAGTTTATGACGAACACTTCCATCAAGAAGTATTTCAAATAAAACTGCCTGGACCGACGCAGAGTCATAAAAAGTTACAACTTAGCAATCATAAAAATACAATAAAACTGGAGAGTGGCGAGGAGGAAAAAAAGCCCCGGAGGAAATTGATGATTACGCGGCGGTTTTTACCACCTTGTTAGAAGACTGGTTTACGGCAGTGCCTATTCTGGTCACGAGTTTTCTGAAATTTTATGTGGTCATAACGCGGGCGGCGTGGAACAGCTGTTTGACATTCCGGTCGGCCGGCCCGCGGAGGCATCGAAAACTGTTGGCCGACAGCCAGTGTACTTAGGAGCGGCGGCAGTGATTTATAGTCCGGGGAGATCTGGTGCGGGCGGCAAGGGAAGATGCCCCGGCCCGATGAGTGTTTTAACCGCACCCCCAGTCGCCAGATAGCAGCACCATCGACCATGTTTACCAATCTCCCTTCTGCTTCTCTTTTTTCTCCCCTGTCCTCCTCGTTCGAATACCGTGACAGCAGAAAGCGTTTGTTTAAATAATGCCTTGAATTATGTAGTGACAGGACCTTTCTTTATTTTTTTTTTGTCGGTTGAGTAGTCGAATGACTCGTCAACTCGGGAGGCGTCCTACATTAAAGAGATTCACCTGCTCTCGTGAAGACAGATGCTTTCCGGGGCTTACCCTGGCTCATAAAATGAGCTGAATTTTCGGGAATTCTTTCGGCGACCAGCATTAATTCGACCGCCACTTTTCGCAATAATTTAACATCGTACACTCTGGGTGAACGAAACATTGGTTTTATAACAATAGAAAGCTTTAACAGCCATTGTCACAACCATCATTCTACTCATAGGTTAGTGTGGTGGCCAATCAGAGTTAACCTAATTGTGTCACGTGCCTTGTCGAGTCTTTCATTTATAATTCGTATACATACGAAACCCTGAAAAACTGTTTTTCCTTCAGTTGCCAACTCCAGCGACCCCCCCCCCCCNNTTTCCCCTCTGCCGGAGACAAGCCTCGGCTAAAATATGGCTGCCTGGAAAAGTTAATTTAATCCACTAAAACACGGCTGACAGCAGCATTAACTGAGTACCACCGAGTTCTAAAAATAACTAAAATTCCACCAATAGAATAGTTGCGCCGCACTTCTATATGAATACCTGCTACCGATTTTCGGCCTCTTCAGCAGAGTACGAATACACAAAGGATTCCTCTCGTTAAAAATGTCTGCTAGAGCCTATTCGCGGTTTCTTAATACCTTTTAAAACATACCTTTGAAAAATCACCCCATGTATAACGTGTTTGCTTGTTTCTTAATTATAAGAGTTTTATAATTTTATTGACGTAAAATAACATAAAAGTACCTTATTTTGGTTAATTGTACATTTTATAGCTATTTTATTCATAAATTATGTTTAATTTATAATTAACATGAATTAAACAGGGAGAAAATGGGTGTGATGGTAATGCCTAGTAATAAATAGTTCTTAAGTGAATGCGCACGAATGCGGTGCGTAGTCCCTTTGGTGTAATATTTTTAGACCTAGTTAAGTTTTGTTTGCATAAGGCTGAGAAATATCCTGAAATTATAACTTTGGCAGGGCTTCAGAAAATTTGGAAGTAACGGTAAATGGACTATAGGTGCGGAGCTGCTTCTGCGTACCTTAGTCAAGGGTAACTCACTGAAACGTCTGGCGTTGGCGCGTACCTCACTGAGTTGGCGTAGCGTGTCAACTGAATTGCGCCACGGCGCAGCGACTGTGCCCTGCAACGAGCATGCCGCTGAGCTGGAGCGGAGCGCACCTGCGCAGGCACAGTAGCTGCACAGCCACACTGTGCTCCACGACTTACTTACTCCATGGCGCAGCGACTGTGCCCTGCAACGAGCATGCCGCTGAGCTGGAGTGGAGCGCTTCTGCGCAGGCACAGTAGCTGCACAGCCACACAGTGCTCCACGACTTACTTACTCCATGGCGCAGCGACTGTGCCCTGCAACGAGCATGCCGCTGAGCTGGAGCGGAGCGCACCTGCGCAGGCACAGTAGCTGCACAGCCACACAGTGCTCCACGACTTACTTACTCCATGGCGCAGCGACTGTGCCCAGCAACGAGCATGCCACTGAGCTGAAGCGGAGCGCACCTGCGCAGGCGCAGTACCTGCAGTTTACAAATCAGTATTGTTACTTTGTTTCTCGTGCATTTTGTGTGGTATACTGAGCGTACACCCGTCAAAGTAATTATTATGTGTTAGGTGAGAGCATTCAAATCTAAATATTATGCTCAATTGTGTTTTAAACGTGTTTTTAAAAATAAATAAATAAACAAGTGTACGTAATATAATCAAGAATGTTATCTTTTCTTTCACTTTTTGCTTATTGTTATGGTTGGAACTAAATAATTTTTATAAAATATAATTTAACGATTAGAAAAGTAGTATGGAAAACGTTTAATAATCCTTCGTTAAATTCGCGGTACTCTAGCAATATCTGTAATACTGAGTTCAAACTTATTTCTTTTGCCATATATTTCATGCAATACAATACAGACGCTTCGCCGGCCACGTGTAGCAGTGGTATTTTTTGATAAGAAACAACTGCAAGTGCATATACGTAAAACGGAATGCTCAGAACTCTATTTCAGATTTTCGCTTGTCGCAACATTTTTCTCGATACTTCAAATATAGTCGGTACTTCAAATATAGTCGATACAACTAATATCGATATTTTCACTAGCTCACTGAGTCATGAGTTACATATTTTCAAGGAAGTGAGTAGACCCACCACGCGCAATGAACAGAGTTAGCGCAATTGCGCGGCGTAGCACTGTTTTACCCATCTCTAGTGTATCTTCCCACCACGGTGGCGTCTTAAGAAGAGAAACCATCGCAGGAAGACACCAACCAGTAACATTCACTCATAACACTCTATCCCAGGGGTGCTCAGACTTGTACCATCAGCGATTGACCGCAAAAAAAGTGGGGGGCAAGCGATCGACAAAAAAAAGTAAGGGGGTAAAACTGAGCTCTAACATGACAGATGGTACGCCTGTCACTGTTACGACCTATGTATGTTTTTTTTTTTTTTGTTAGACCCCGGCCACGCTCGCGTGTTACTATACCGAGTACACTTTGATCAGGTTATGTTTACATTTTGTAAATCGTTGATTTTTATTTATTATATTATTACTTATAGACAGATATGGTTTAATTAAACATCATACATACTGGAGCTCTTTGATAGCAGAAATTAATTTTTGAATTCTTCAAATAACACCTTCGCCGCTTCTAGAAATGCTTCTTTCACTACCGTCCCATCTTCGAAGGGTTTCTTGTGTTTTGCCAGTATTTGAGTAATTTTAAAATACGCGACTGTTGCAGCTTTCGATTGTTTGGCTGGTTTAGTGTATAAGGCTTGCTCTGCTTTCAAACTATTTTTGAAATCATTTACTTTTTGTCTTCTTAACTCACTCTTTGCTGGAAAATAGTTTTCATAGTTTTTATGCAAGGTTTTATAATGCCTCTCTAAGTTCCCGCGTTTAGGCAATGCAACTGAAACTCGACAAACGAGGCAAACACACTTATCTTTGACCATAGTAAACAAGAATTCTTCCTCCCAATCATTATTAAAATGATACATATTACTTTTTTTTGGCAGTGCTCATTTTGTATCGTAAATCCTGTTCTGAACACGCAGATAACACACCACGCAAAAGTACTCTTTGAACACCACTGGTATTACTCGCACCGTTCGTTGACTAAAGCCCCGGCCACACTCGCGTGTTACTATGCCGAGTACACTTTGATCAGGTTATGTTTACATTTTGTAAATCGTTGCCACCATTTTTCGAAGAGAGCGCGACCTAGCGAGAATATTCATAACGATTAGCGCGAAGGTGTACTCTCATAACGATTAGCGCTTCAGGCGACGGATAAAATTGTTGTTTGATTTTACCAAACTTGCAAACTTGCCAAAACGGAATAAAACTCACAAGACGGTTTCTTAATCCAGAAAGCCATTCTTTATAAACAATGGGAGCAAACAATACTCAGCCGCGCCGACGACTCCGGCGGTACGCAGCGTTCTTTTCGGCGTGAATTTACATTTTATTATTACGTATCACAGTGTCGCCGTACGAGTGACCGACGGAAGGCGCTTATTTTTAATTTCTTGAGGGAATGTGGACATATGTCCGCGATCGACTTTTAAAGCTCTCGCGATCGACCGGTCGATAGCGATCAACCGTTTGAGCATCCCTGCTCTATCCGATCAAAAGTATCCGGACACCCACGCGAAACTGTTCTGCAAGTGTCCATTTGATATACACTCAGTAGCGAACATTAAATACGGGGTGGGGTGGGGTGGGCCAAATCTGTATTGATGTCCTCTACAGGGCGGTATATCCGAGTGACACTTGTAAGACAGTTTCGCGTGGGTGTCATTTATATATAGAGTGGGCCCACTTGGTCTTCATTACAGCTCTAAACCTACGGAGGAGACTGTCAACCAAGTGTCGGAATGTCTCCGGGGGAATGGCAGGCCATTCTTTCTGCAGCACTGTAGCAAGCGTAGTAAGTGATGTAGGTTGTTGGGGTCTGCACATTAAGGTGGGCCGAAAAAAAAATTTTTTATTCGCTATACTACGGAAAACTTGCCTCTAGGGTAGCGTAGTAAAATGCAACAACAAAATAAATAAATTTTTACGTCTGGCGGTAGTGCATTGGCCCTCAAATTTGAGAAAATATACGATTTTTTATCATTTTTCTAATAAATGGAAATAAATCAAATAACTTTTATAACAAGTAGCTATAGACATATTTTATTAGAACAAAGTATAGGAATGATAAATAAATGAAAAAATAATACATTTTACAATTAATTAGTAACGTATTACGTTAAAAAAAAACTTTTTTTTTAATTGACAAATTTCCATTGAAACAAAAATCATTTTCCTGATTATGTAAGATTTCAGTTTGTAATGAAATATAGTCCTTTAGTTTTCCTTGCTTTATTTTGGTAATTTGAAATTAGATTTGCTTGAAAAACCAGGCATTGAAGATCTTGAGAGAAGTGTAGTTCTTATAAAACCATCTCTGGAATTGGAGCCGACGACTTTTTGTAACGCCCCGGTTACCAGCTTCACGCATCGTTCTACTACTTGGGTGTGTGACATGGGAATTGGTCAAAGTTCCACTCAGCCGCTGTTCCACCTAATTGGACCCTAGGCCAAATCTCTTGATCGGCGACTCTTCACAGTAAAGGTGATGGTGAAAGTGTAGTAGTGTTCCAGTGAATCATTTCGATGTGGTCTGTGCGTGTAGTTAGGAAATTTATTTTGGGTTGTTGAAAACTCCTGATTGACTTTCTTTTAGAAGATAGGTTTCTAGCCTTTATAATTCTTCTGAAACCTAACTCTCTAATATCATCCCTTTTATCTACTATCATACTCAAAAGCAAGTTTTCTGGATGGGCAAAAAATGCGTTTCTCTCAATTACTGGGTCAATGACTTTCAGCAAGTTTTAGGGCAGGAATCTTGACGATTTTATAACTTCAAATACATATTCTGGTCCATTTGTGAAGTATTTACATTTTTTTATATGAAACCATACAGGTATATATGACTTAAGGAGAAAAGAAACTAACATCTTCTGTTCGTCTGTTGGGTTTTCAATACTTAAATACAATCGGAGAACTCTGTTCGCCGTTGTTAACCACCTTGAGTGGGAAAGTGTGCCAGGCTCACGAACAGATAAATCTTCAGGACAACTGCCTGATTTTATAGCAGAACTTATGTCCAGCAGGTACTGCTGATCCTTGCTTAAAATTTTCCAGTCAATTTCTGGAATCCTACACTCAACACTGTCAAAATTTACCACTGGGAGTTTCTCACATTCACTGAACTGTGCGCCAATCGGACCACTAAATGATTTTGGCCCAGTCGTTTCACCATCTAAAGTTTGAAATAAATGCCGGAATGGCAGTTCATTGAAATGTAAGAGGCACAACCCCCACTGTAGTGGTCTTTTAACTTGTTCTTCAATTGTGCGAATAACACCGGTTTTCCACCCCGTATTAGTAACGGTGCCATCACATCCAATTACGTCCAGTTCATGATGTGAAAATCCAGCTTCAGTCAAATAGGAAAGAATGCTACTGGCAATGTTTTGAGAAGATCTACAAGAGGGTGAAACATGACCAACGTACACAGAACCTGGTTCTTGTAAAATTGAGTAATGTTCCTCTTTTATGGTTCTTCGAAACTTCTTTGAGTTATTTTTTTCAACCACTAGGGTGTTATCCTTCCTCCCATCAAAATATAATCCTTGAAGTGGGTTATGCTTGTCCTTGTTCTGCATTTGAAGTTCTGAGCGGTTAACAATTTTTTCCCTTCTATGTTTATTTTTGTCAACAACATGGGTGTGGTCATCATCAATTACGATGCCAAAATATTGCAACACACTTGAGGCGACAGCTGCCGTTGCTCTATCTGATATTCCAAAGCGATCACTGTCAGCGCAGTATTTTTCAATTTAATGCGCATTTGCCATGGTGACTTAATTTTAGGCTTAAGTTCTTCAAAATCTTCATCGTTGTCATCTTCAATGTCTTCAGATGGCAGGAGAGTTTCTGCATCTGCATGTTTTGAGCAAGATGGCTGTGATAATAAATCAATAGTGGACTGAGTTCTTTTATGTTCAACCAACTTCCTATCATGTCTTTGGGTAATTTTTTTTTTGTTTCCTTTACGTCCACACTTCCAATTTTACCTATGCAATGCATTCTTTGGAAGTACAAGAATTTTAGTTCAATGAAGGGTATCTTTTTTGCTTTTTCACAGTTACAGATAATAGAAACAGCGAGTGGGTCTGCCAATGGGGAGGGGAAGGTCGAGGTGGGTCATCCCCCACAGAGCCAGGCTAGCGCATAACCAGGTAACACAGTGCCCACGCCCGGTGTGACAGTCGGCGCTTAACAATATATACGTTTTTGAAATTAGTAAAATACGTTGTCAGTCCTTTAAGCGCCTTTTCGTCAGAAGAACATATGTTTGTCTATATTTGGCTACCCAAATACTTTGTGTCGAGTTTCAGGGTTTTTGAGTACCTAGATATAGTTTCAATTGTATCTCGTCGTGATTAATACATACTATAATATTTTAAGTTTGTAAAGACTGATTTATGTTCCTGTTTTCTTAAGTGAAGTATAAAAAAAATTATAATTAAATACTTACGAGTAGGGTTGCAGGCATAACAACTTGAAAGCTGCTAGGAGATTAAGATTTCAAAATAGCCTTTTAAAGATATGATCTGCGCCGTAAAGGAGTGCGTTTTTAAATATTGGACCTAAAAATTTTTTTCAGGAAATATAAGCGGATCGAAGCCGGAGCCGTGTCTTCGGATCCGTGTCTTCGGAGCCGTGTCTTTACACAACTTCCGAAACGTCTTACGCTCCTTCGCTGAGCAGTTAAGGCTGATTCATATTGAAGTTAACGCAGGGCTCGTTATTCTACTTTGCGTTTGCTCTACGTCAGAATACTTCATATAAAATCTTAGCTCTATTCACATTGGAGCTAAGGCCAACTCGTCTTTTATAAGTCATAATTCAGTTCTACCAAATATGCTGTATCTAGTATCTGGAAAAGGCTCGTTTCTACACTTTCTGGTCGAAAGTATCCGGACGCCCTTCTGTAAACGTAAAGTCAAGCCTAGATGCCACTGCGACCGCCGCTGCTTCTATGAAAGCAGTCGGAGGACACTATGTCGGCGATTGCCTCACTATATCGATAGAATGGGTGGTGCAAGAGAGCTCAATGACTTCTAACATGATGTATTTATTGGTTTCCACATCAGTAAGCAATCCGCCAGAGCCATTCCCGTCCTTCTCAAGTTGCCCAAGTCTACCGACCATCTCGGATGTGATTGTGAAGTGGAAACGGGAAGGCGCCATTACAACAAAACCATAGCCGTGTAGCCGACATGTGTTGATCGACAGGGACCATCGAGCATCGAAGAAGGTGGTACGGGAACATCGCATGTCACCATGAGATACCATGATGCGTGAGTTTCGCAGTTAGATTAATTGAGAAAAAAAAAGAAGTTGATCACATTACTTGACAAAAGTTAATTCCATTACTTAAGAATAATTCATTCAATTACTTAAGAATCATTCATTCAATTACTTAAAAATCATTCATTCAATTACATAAAAATAATTTATTCAATTACTTAATACTAATGTATTCAATTTTTTTATAAATAATTTATTGAATTACTTAATAATAGTTAATTGAATTACTTAATAATAGTTTAATCAATTACTTACTCCACTGCGATAATTGTTTAAATAATGCATGGTGTATTACTATACTATCACGTCAGCTTTACACAAAAATTTATATTTAAAGCATAAGAAAATTTAGCCTTCACGACGTATGCACATGCTTTGTTTCTCCGATAACCCAACACAGTTCCGAGTAGGTTGGTGCTGCAAGTTCGTTTGCCAATACGCAGAGATTTAAAAAAAATACACAATTATGTGGGAAATATCGAAAATGTGAACTCCCACAGTGACACACGTGAATCAAACATATTGTTTTTATAACCTCGCGCAATCCACACTAGTAGCGAAGAAAATCGTAAATGTCATAGCATTTCACGCAGTGATCACCCACGTCAAACAACCTACCAACGAAGGTAGTGATGTACGGGATGTTCGTGCGATGGAGTAGAGTTCTTTTAGCGTTTTGCATTGTTGAAAATAAACGTTAAAACACCATAAATTTCTATTTTGAATGAGATTTTTGTGATGCAAAATGTGCCAATGGAAAAACTTAAAGCCGTAACGTAGAAAAGTGTTTATTTTTCCAATACACAAAGTTCACGCAAGAGATTGAAACAACTTCGCGTGTCTCCTACTGCAGATTATACTCAGTGTCTGTCTCGCACGCCATGGTGAATGACTGGTTCCTGGCTTATTCCAGTTGTTTAGGGACACTTATTTTAAAACTATAAATATACATCTCCAGCTATATACATTAAATTGCAGAGAAAACATACATTCTGAAAGTTCGTCAAGTAATTACAACGTAATTAGTGAAGTACAATGTTTTAATTATTAATAGATTCTTGCGATTTAGAAATTACCAGACAGCACGTGGATGAAATTTGGCAACTACAATTGTAGACATCTGTAAAATGTAAATCTCTATAAACAAGAGATATTATGTTATTTCAATGAAAAAAAAAGGTTACGTCCCATAAATGGAAAATTCAACGAAAGATGAACACATGGTGGGAAAGGACACACCAAGCCACTGATGTGATGTTTTTATCATTGCGCTCGGCGGTTGTGTACCTCGCCAGCGAGAGTAATGCCACACACCCTGGGATTTTTGAAGGCTGTTGATGAGAAGAAGGGGGGGGGGGAGAGGAAACAAGTTTACCCCGAGGCCACGGAAGTGTTAGCCCGGTAAACAAACTTCCTCCCCTTCGCCTCCTACATCTGGCGGGCACCATAGTGGAGGGAGGGCCGTGATTTACGTGTTCGTCTGAGAAGGAAGTGGAGATGGGGAGCTGGTTAGGCCGGTATGCTAACACGCTCCGGTGGCTGCGAGCTGCGTTATTCCAGCTGGTAGACGAGGGCTGCCACCCGGCCGCGACAGCGCCTCGAGGGACGAGTTGCCGCGAGTCACTACAAACGCCACGATGATGCCTTCGCCTTACCCACTAATTTCCTCAGGCAGGCGCAGAAAAGATCGCACGCCGGAGGGCGGGTGGAGGGCGCCGTCTCGTGGTTTTGTGTAATTTTTTATTATTTGTTTTATCTATTTCCATCATCCAATTGTCGTGAAACAAATTACAATGAATTTGTCAAATTAGTATATTTAGGCAATACATGCACACACTCAACAATGTGATAACGACATGGCATATCCAACAACACCCATAGTACAAAAATAAAAAAAAACAACGTAGAACGAAGCGTAGAACCTATACACTACATATGAAGTAGACTGGTTTTTGTCTTCTGCGCATGTACGACACTGACTCGCCCACGCCAATACTACAATCAAAGACACCTGGTCAACAGTGATAAACGAGTTTGTTTACATTAGAATTTTCAACAGCAAACGCGAATATAATACACTAGCGTACCCGGCCACGCGTTGCTGTGGCATAAAAGATTTTGGTTCTATTCATTCCTGTGAAATTAATTGAAAGAATTAAATGCATTTTCAAAATCTTTATTATTAAAGTACTTGTTTGTATACAATGTTTTTAGTTTTACCATCTTCCGCACGTATGAATAAGTTGGATGGTTTTCCTACTCTAGAACACGACACATACACTTGGCCATGCGAAAAACGTTCTGTTTCTAAATCTATTCCGCACATTTGCAATGACTGCCCTTGAGCTTTATTGTTTGGTCTTGCGCGTGGCATTTTGAAAACAATCGAAAAAAACATTTGAGAACAACAAACTGAAATGTTCAAACAGACAGCTGTCAACAAAGGCGCTTCCTGACGCGAAAGCATGGTAAAAATGAGCTTTTTGCAGATTTTAGTACCTTTGCAGGTA
>NQII01001214.1:290625-309170 GCA_002778355.1 Clitarchus hookeri
TATATATATATATATATATAGACTAACTTCAATAAATTCTAATATAATTGTAAATAGGTTTGTGTACAAAGATCTCAAAGCACTTGCTTACATAAGCACTACAAGCAGTGTCCTACCTTCAAATCATATCCGCGTTGTTTTCGATAGAACTATTGACAGGAAAGCAGTCAAGTGTTGGAACCCAGAGAGTGGCTGCTGCGCCGCCAGGACGAGAACGACTTTCATGTTCAATTCAATGCGTATCGGCCTAAAGGGGCGCCGTCTACCTGGAGCCGTTTTCCGCGTTTGAAGCCGAGAAGTGCGGGAGTGATAAAGGCGACAATGCCACGCGCATCAAGTGCGCCATCGCCGATAAACGCAGGATTTTTTTTAAACTTGCGTGCAGTGTTCTCGTTTTGCAACCCTCTCGTTTCATTGGTGTAAAGTCTGTAGCAAGGCTTAATGCAGAACCCTCGATTAATTGTTGTGTGTTTCATGCCTAAATATTGAGGCACAGCGCTTTGAAATACCTGTTTATAGCTATGCTGGAGTGCTTCGGTATGGCGTTTCTAATGTGCGTAATGTCTTGAAAGTAATCGACAAGAACAGTGCGACCGGAGGCACATTTAATAGTTTCGTTAAAAAAAAAACAGGATTTCAAGCACTCCCAAATGTAGTTCAAGTGCCAGGCAGACAGGCCCTTCTAAGTCTCGGCCTCACACGCAATGTTAAATTACTGGTTCCTATAGTCGATTCATCGTTACTTCCAACTTTTCTGAAGCCAGGTCTACTCTCATTATTCCTCCGCCTTATGCTAACTAAACTTAACAAAGTATACAAAATTACACCAAGGGTACGCATTCGGTTTAATACCATTTTGCATGAGAACTATTTCTTACTATGCATTACCAATAACAAGCCTATTTTCTCTCTGTTTACATTCATATTAATTACAAATGAACTTTTATAATTAATATATAATATATATGTAAAATTTAACAAAAAATAAGTTGCTTTTATGTAACCATAAGTACAAAACGTTTTGACAGACGACATATTTAGGAACCATCCAAACACGTCGTACGTGGGGTGATTTTTCAAAGTTTGATTAAAAGTGTGAAGATATGAAAACATTATGAAAGCTACAACTATGCCTCTCTGGAAATATATATTACGCTGTATAACAAACATATTTTCTGAATTTTTGGCAAGTAACTTTGACGTAATTAGTGCTGTATCCTTTTAACATTTTCAATAAATGCTTGCGGTTTCACAATTACCAGATAATGCGTGGATAAAATTTGGCGACTACATTTTAAGGCATTTGTAAAATAATTCAACCATGAGCACAATGTGTGAGTCAAGAGATTTGGGTGGCTATTAATATCGAGGTCTTGAGAGCCGATGATGGTGAAGCGAGGTGGGTACGGAGCAATACCGGAATGAAAGGACGGGGGAAACGGGAGATCCCGAGAAAACCCGCTAACCAGCGACATCGTCCGGCACGATTCCCACATGCGAAAGTCCGGGGACGGCTCCGCCGGGAATCGAACCCAGTTCGCCTTGGTGGGAGGCGAGTAGTCTAACCACTACACCACCGTGGCCCCAGCCGTGAGCAGATGTAAGAGCCAACGAGACACCGAGAAGAGGGCACGCAGAGGCTGCACGCTTCTTCACCGCCTACGTGACGCCATGACACTTCCCGTAACACATGTTTGCACCAGTTCCCGTGCCTGCGAATCCCGAGATGGTCATCATCAACATGGTCACTGCTGTTTCCCCCACACCTCCCCCGGTCTACGTCAGGACAGCATAGTCCATTCATGGTTACTTCAAACTTAAGCCCTGCTCAAGTTCTACTTTCAGGGCATTCTTCCGCCTCATGCAGACAAAGCCTAAGTCTGTATGCCACGCTGGAAGATTCCGTGGGCGATTCCATGCAAACCTGCATGGCCACTTGTGGGGATGTTTCTATGGAAGATTTGGCCATCTGCTGGCCGCTTTCATTGACGTTTTCGTAATTGTTCGTGTGCAATTTGCGATAGAAGGTTTCCTCTAAGATTGATATTTTAGCCAACTAGAGAGAGTCTGGTAGAGTAATTTTGTTATTTTGTTTTGAGAGAGAGCTAATACTACTAAACACGAATAAAAAGTACATAAAAACCACGAAAATGTTTACTGATTGTGTGAAAAATATGGTAAACATTCGTGATTATTTGAAACAAAAGTTCCATTTATAGCAACAAAACAATTAGGACCTGTGCGTAAAGGCGTAATGCTGAAGTCGTAAGTGAAGATTGTTCTTGAACCACAGTTGCAGAAGTAAAGTCATAAATAATGCTCTGGTCTTTACTTGTGCGGCAACAAGTATCGTTGGACAGGTTATTCCAAAGAACCCTCCATAACCGCTTGCATGCAGACTCCTGTAGCAGATCTCGTGGAAGCATCCGCCGGAGCTTGTACGGTAAATTTTTATCGTGGCATACAGGCTTTAACCAATTCTCAAAAATTACACCAAAGGGGCAGCGAACCGTATTTGTGCGCACTCAGTCTAGTAACATTTGTGTAAGAACTATTTCTTACCAGGTATTACCAACACACACATTTTCTCTCTGTTTTTATTCATATTATCTACAGACAAAATATTATGATTTATAAATAAAATATAAGTATAAGTTCAATGTAACCAAAAATAATATATGGACTTACTTTTATGTAAATGCAATTATGAAACGCTTGTGATACATGATAAATTCAAAAAACAATTACACACACATATGGGGTGATTTTTCAAAGTTTTGATTAAAGAAGTGTGAAGATTCTGCGAATAGACTAGAATAAAAGTCGTCCCAATCCACAATTCCGCTATAAATGCGGCAGTCATCTTTATTAATGCTATTTATCTCTGTGGCTGCAACAAAACAATCCCAAATATACCATCTTCCGGCTGTTACTTTTCTCATGTTCAGCTACATGTCCCGATTACAATACGCAACATGCACATTTTGTACTGGCACTTGGTTTTCATTCTTTTATGCTGTAATGACGCAGTCATAATAATTATCGGGATTCTTGGTTCATTTTTCTTTCATTTTGCAAGGCTTTGGACTATTTTATCAGGATACGAAGTTATTGCAGTGGTAGAATGTTAATCGGGAGTACGTTTGGTTTTTTTCGGAAATCTTAGTTTTTTTCGCGTCAGCATTTGTATATAGAAGCTTTCCAACGGCACTAGACAGTTTTTCCTTCTATATCATTGATTATATTTTCACTACGACGCAGTTCGGCATGGCGTGGGGACTCCGGCCCACGCCATGCCCTTATTTGGTCAGGTTTTTGGCACCCTGGGGGGAGGAGTGCGACTTATACCCTGTGTGTCTACAGCCCGCTAGCACAAAGCACAACATAGTGAACAGTAGACAACCAGCACTCGCGGAAGACGCGTCGAGGCGGCAGATATCCCTTACACCGGCAAACTTTGTCTTGCTAAATTATTTCCGCCGGTGTGGGATGTCGGTATGGTGCCACGAGGGAACTGACGTCCCTCCTGCCTTCGTAAATTCCTCCTGAGAGGCACGCTTTAAATGACGTTATTAATACATAACCTACTGCGGCGCTGCTCTTTGTTTGTTTGTCTGGTGAAGCTGACTGTTCGCGACTCTGCCTACTTGAGACTTCTGTGTGAACTGTTTCTTTTGAATATTAATTTTAATTACAGTAACAACCGAGACTTGACTTTATTTTATATTAATACGGCACCTTCCAAGTTTCATGTTTCTACCGATTGAGCAAAACCGAGCTGTAATTTCCAGTTGCCGCTTCTGACGGCTGCGACGTTACAATGTGTTAGAAATGTATTTACAAAATATCACGATTTAAAAACTAGTTTTTAAAAAGTAATGATTGAATGAAAGTTTTACGTTTGAAACGCCCGCCAAAACGGGCCTGCTCACGCCGTGACGTCACAAGTCAGATAAAACCTAGGCGCCGCCACGTTTGTTTACTTTAGCGTTGATGCGTATTTAGTTAAACAGAAATTGTTTGAAGAAATGAAAGAGAAAACTAACAGTCAATTATACTAAAATCATCTAAATGGTTTATTGTACCGCAGTGTACTAGTACATCTCGCTAAACACCTAACAAAATATCTGTTAGTTACTAAAAACGAAACAAACAGGAAGACGTGGTTTAACGCAGTTAGACAAGGCATTGAAGATGTTTCGCCAAAATCAGTAATTTTTGTTTGCGAAGACCATTTTGATGTACGTAATTATATTTAAGGTGTTTATGTTTATCCTATGAAAGTAGTTTTAACACTGTACTTCCTAATGTCTACTATTTACATCTGACCTAACCTCATTACGGTATTATGGTATTGTTTAATACGCACCACAACGCGTTTAGCAAATCGTATGTGATGTAGCCGTGAGCATAAAAAAATATGTTAACGTATTTCATAATAATAAAGGCATATAAATATGTTTACAAAAACAGAAGGAATTTGGTAGAGATATAATTTTATTAATTTTATGTAACTTCTAACATTCGTTTCAAGAGCACAGCTATCACATATTTAAGCTATTTTCACGTTGTATGCCTAAATAATAACACGTCATGATGTTAAGCCACGAAAATTAAACATTAAATTATTTGGGTGGGGCTCAGAATCCCTCTTGCAAAAAGTTTGGTTTTTATTATACAGTATTTTTAAAACACAGCAATTTCTAATAAATTTAAGTTGTTTTGATTTGTCTATAGTTAGCTTTCATTAGTCTAACAATTTTAGTTAAATAGCAACTTAATTTTTACTTTCAAAACACTAACATCCATGTTTTTAGAAATGTTTATCAACGATGATGTTACTTTCATATTTGCCCTTCCCCTTTTTTTCTAAGTTGCTGAGAAGAACGTTACAAAAAATTACGAGACTAGGTCCACAAAATACTTAAGGAGCTGTAGTCAGGGCATATTTTCTGTACATTCGTTGTTCGCGAGTTTAGGCGCATCTCAGCAAGAAATAAATATCCTGGTAATATTAATTTTTGCCAGAAAAGACAGAAATCAATTATATAAGTCCGTACGATTTTGTTTTTAACATATTACGAGTATTCAAAAAGGAAAAAAATATCGTGAAAATGACAACAAAAAAAAACTCATTTTGAGAGCTTGCCTGCAGAGTTCCTTGAACCGGTAGGAGGAAAGTGGAACCGTGCAGTCGTAGTTACATCTGTGGACTTTCATCGTGCGTAGTAAAGTCCGGCTCATATAGATCTCATCTGCACAGGAAGGCGTGACGACTGAAGTACTCCACGACAGTTTAGCGCCTTGCGCGCACGGGCGATGGGGCACTGGGCGCGAGTATTATTATCGTCCGTATCGCTGTGCCTCGAACGCGGGGGGAAAAAACCCTCAGAACCGTGCACTTTAAAGGGAGATCGGTACCCGTCATCTTAGATTTATACATTTTTTGCATGTCACAGCATAAATAATTGCTTCTCAAGCTTTATAAAATTATTACAAAATCACTGCATTTATTAATTTTTACTATTGGCTGCCGGCAAGAAATGCGTCATTGATTCTTGTCGGCGTCCACACAGAAACGATACTAGCAACAGTAGTCGTAAGCAATACAATTCTTAGAAAATGTCCAAAACAATGCCTGGTGCCTTGGCAATGCTTACATTATGGTGGAAATTCTGTAAATTCAAGATCGTGGGTACTGAGCGAACCCTTGCTTTACTGCCACATTACAGCTAGAGAGAGATAGAATATATATATATATATATATATATATATATATAGAGAGAGAGAGAGAGAGAGAGAGAGAGAGAGATACAGATAGAGATAAGAAAACGATATAGTGGAAGAGAGAGGAAGGGAGAGATGGAAAAACAGTCGTTCGTCCATTCCAGAGCGGCGAGACTCGAAAGCAGAGAACGATCGTCCAACCGCCGGCTGTAACGAGTAGTGTGCCGAAGGCCTGCTAGGTTTGTTAAGATACTGGAGAGCACGTGTGACTCGTCTTATTGACACATGCTTTGGTTTACTACACGTATGGCTTAGGATGGATGCAGGGCTTCCAATCTGATTTGTTCCTCCTTTTTCGATCTTACGTAGTTCATGAACCACGTCAAAAATTTAAGACTGAAGACGAGATTTAATTACCGTTATCAACGTTACGAATTTGGGCACTGGTAAGATGCGAATTATACATATGCTAAAACATGTCCAGCGAGGCGCATTCCTTGCTTAATATATGTAGGCTAGCTTCTGGTTAGCCATTTTTGCGTTTATTGTATTATTGTTATACTTGATTCTAAATAATTAATTCACTAACATGTAGAAAGTCTTCATAAATACACCAGACGAACCTCAGGTTTAGTTAAATTTATCACGCATTCTACTTCTACACCTGCCTCAATGTACTTATATTAATCTTAAGTACGATCTAAATTGAATTACTGTTCAATTATTTTGTATGATATCGTTACTGCCGATTCAAGATGAGTGGAAAACATTACAAGGTAATATTTTAAAACAATTTTTTGTAGATTTTCACAAGATAACTTACATTTATTACTGTAATACAAATCTTACCAAATACAACAAAACACAGACTTTACAAATTAGACATGATATAAATGGTGCAGTTCTGTTTCTTAGGATTCCGAGCTGTAAAATAGAATTTCCAAAGCCTTTATTTTTGCATCAGACAATAAAAATTATTTAATAAAAAAGTGTAATTATTCTAAATTACAATAACCTGTTTTATGAGTTTAATCCTTTAATGGAAATGAAATAAAAGTTATTTAACATTATAACATGTCAAGCTCCACGTTCAGTAATTTTTGTAAAATATCTATTTGATTAATAGTTGATGTTAATTTAAACTTAATTGGGGTTACTTCTTTTTAATATTTTTCTTTAATGCATTTTGTAACATTTTTGTATCTATGTGTAACTGTATATGTAAATGCTATCATGTTTTGTTTTTTTAATGTGTTTTGTGTCGTTGCTGTCTATGTATGTATAGATTGATGCATGGCGTAATAAAAGTATTATTTAGAGTGGCGCTGACACCATCCCTCCCCCCGCCAGCTTAAACCAGGGTAGAGAGACACATGTCAGTCGTAATCACCGCAGAGAAATGTCAAACTGAGGAATATGCACGTGCAGGCCATTACACGTGTCACTGCTGCAGGGGCCTCCCACCCACCTCCCCCCCCCCTTGCAAGCCAAGTAAAATTTGTAAGCGCCGAGATATCACGAGATAGGTAAGCATAGTTCGCCTGAAGTCAGAAGACATGCACCACGGAAGAATAAGCTGAGATGGTAAATTCAAGGGGCAAGATCACCACTTCCCCCCTCCCGAACCTTCACGAACCATGGCATGTGGTAGAAGAGCTTTGTACTGAAGGCAACCACCTCCCCCCTTCTCCCAACAAGGGGACGCATGCAGGGAATTAGGGAGGGAGGCTAGAAAGGATATAAGCCTCTTTGCGGGGAGGGTGGGAACAACAGTCAGAAGAGTATGCCAGAGAGAAAGTCAGAAGATTACCGCACAGAGAGAACAGTTCATCATCAGTACTGCACACAGAGAGATCAGCCGTGCCGAGTGCAGCCAGGGGAGATCGGACTCCTGGGACACAACAGTACATCAGCACATGAGTACATCAGTAGGACAGTTCATTAACACCGCGCCGAGAGAAGCAGTTGCGTCAAGAAATCGCGAAGAGGACGTCAGAACGAATCCAGAGCTGCAGTCCAGGGGAGACGGCACCGAATGCGGGCCTTTTCCAAGGCCGCCCACATCGCCGGATCTCATTCACAGCCGAGAACATACTAGCACCACCAGCAGAGTTAAGTATCAAGTCGCTGTCCAGAGAAGCCCCCCTCCACCACGATGTCACCCACAGTTAATCCGAGTTAGCCGAAATAGAGTACCACACCTCGGAAGTGTTTCTGTATGTTGTTTTTTAAAATCGAGACAATATATCCATCCAGTTAAGTGAAACATCAAAAGACTCCCTTATTGATATACCCTCAATCTTTAAGGCACCTTATAGTCTGTGCCTGGAGGAATTAACTCCGACCCTATGAACCACTCTGTGTGCCACAGGTGGGAAATAGCATCAAGTTAAATTGGCTTCCCAATGTGGGAGGTAGATAAGTCTGTAGAGACTGTATTAAGAACCAGACTATACCAGTATACCCGAGAAAAGGGGTCTCAACCATACCAGATTTCCGAACTAGTCAGGCTGAACCATACCGAATATCCGAGCCGGTAAGGATGAACCCAAAGACTTAAGGGAGTCTCAAACCCTTTGGCGCCTAACAACCAATTCGCACTAGAGGAGGCAAGTGTACTAGGCCGACAAACTAGGAATTGTCGAGGACGAGCGAGAGAGCGAGGCGGGAGAATGAAGGACGTTTAACGAGGAGCGGTTAGCGAAGAAGTAGGCCACAACAGCCCATTGGAGGATGAACGATAGTGAAAGTGGCGAGAATTTTTGAGAGACGACGAGAGAGCAAGCGAGTGCGAACGAGAGATCGAAGGGCGAAGTCGAAGCGAGGGAGAAATTAGCGACGAGAGTAGCAAGGAGCGGAAATGCGGGGAAAACGCGAGGTCATTTCCACTAGACAGTAGAAATGACATGGGGTAGGCGGACAGGGATGAAATATCGCGCCAAACCGAATAGCAAATTAGGTTATGAGTGTCCTGAAGGAGGGTCACTGTCGATGATGGGAGAATTAAGAAGACGGATGGGTGAAAAACCGTGCAGCCAGGAAGGTAAGCGAGGCACCGGTGAGATGCGCTTATCGGGCCACAAATGCTCAGAAACAGTAAACAAGAAAAAAATGAACCGAAGTGGGGTCACTAGATCAAGGGACAGTGACCCAGGGCAGGAAGATAACGGGCAAAAGCAATAAACGCCGCGAAGGCAACACAGCCCTACTCAGTATCTCCATTAATACACCCGAGCGCCACCACGCGCTATCTCAGATAATACACCTAAGAAACTGCACCAGCCGATACGTAGTCTGTGCTTGGAGGAATTACCTCCGACCCTATGAACCACTCTGTGTGCCACAGGTGGGGAATAGCGTCAATATGTATGTATAGAAGTGTGTATAGATAGGTGTATGCAAAGATGTATGCATGCATGTATGCATGTATGTATGTATGTATGTGTCACTCTGTTAGCCTTTACTGTAGCGTGGCACAATACATATCTCCAATGAATGAATGAATGAATGCATAAATGAATAAATTAATGAATTAATGACTAATTTATTACTATACGTACTTGCCAGTTGCTTTTGTGTGTACACAAATGTATCCACCGGGATGCCGACACTTACAGATAAAAATACAATAATTTAGAACAACAAAAATTGAAGTAGCCATGTGTGATAAAACCATTCGGGGCTGAAACTAATTAGTTAGCATTAACCCATCAAGGGCGAATTTTTCAATTCACTGCTATAGATTAACTCTTCCAGCACATATAAAAGTGTAATTTTAGGCGTTGCAATGAACAAAATTTTTTCTTTGGAGTAAGAGGATAAAAGGCGAATTCACAATTTCTTCGTAAAGTACGTATGCACGCACGTGCGCACGTATGTAAGTACATTTACAGTTGGCAGACATTCAAACAAACACGTAACTTTGCGAAGCGATATTATTATTTTGTTTTTGCAGTCTTTGTGCAAAATACCCATAGTATAATCTTGAAACACTGCCCACAGAAAACAGAATTTCCTTTATTGGCGACTTTACCAGAACAGTTTTAGTTAAAATAATAAATATATTATTAAATCGGAGATTATGATTGGTTGAGAGTTCAGCCATACAAACATACATACGTACGTACGTACGTAGAAGTTGAAAGTTGAGCTACTCTGTCTCTCTTTTATATGTACGTACGCTAAGTGTGAATGTGAATGGATGCGTGTACAAATGCAGTATTAAACATTTATTAGTACTGTTACGTGCTCGCTGCTTTGCATCGCTTCTCTTGACCCGTTCAGCGCAAGCGAGCGAAGGACAGAGTAGTAAAGTGAGAAGTCCACTGCGATTTTCAAAGGCAAACCGCCGCGTTCCGCTGCGATAAGCCTATCGCAACTCGCGCGCTCCTGACCTTCAGCGGATTGAATTTCTGTGGTTATCATTGAAAAGAATGTTCTAGTGCATCTCCTTTGCCTCTCTCAGCGAGACTCGGGGTGCGAGGCACCTTCAGATCAAGCCAGTGAGACTATTTAAGGAGGGTCCTGAACTTTGGAATTATTTTTAATGGATCGCGGTTCATAGAACTTTGGGAATCATTGTTTTCTCGGACTAACATCTGTTGAATGAGGAGGAGTTATCAAAGTATGTGGAATAATGTAAAGCAGCCACAGACGTACAATTTTCGCCTTATGCTTGGTGTTATTGTCGTTTTGACAGTGAAAATAATTTGCAATGCCTAGTTTTTCTGTGCTCTTCCTTAGATTGTCTTTGAGAATCTGATAATACACGAATCTGTCTATATTCCCTTCGATGAACAGCAGTTCCCCCACTCCCAGAATACAGTATCTTCTGCACATACTCTTTCGCAAACTGCAGCCGTTTAGCCCTATTCGTCTTTTTAATGTAGGGTTTTTTTTTCGTGGAACGCTAGCATGGTACCCAGCACGATTGAGAACCCTTCGTACAGTTCGTGATGTAACCTGTTCTTGAAAATATTTGTTCGTTTGAGCTGTTATGTCGGACGAACTCGTTTTTTGGATTATTTTTAATAGAATTCACCACATAACTCTGTTACCTGTGTGCCGCTTCTTTCCTTGCTGGTGAGCACTGTTTGATCTTGAAATCTTTGTACAACACTTTTGATGGTCGAACAACTTCTTCCCACAATTTTTGCGATACCATAAAATGATTTTCCTTCTGATCTAAGCCTTGTTATAGTTCCCCTTTCTTCAAGGGACTTTTCCTTCAATTTTCGCCCCTATCTCACGACACTGTTCCACTGCAGCAGGTCGAACAATCACTATCTGATCACAGAACTCAACTGAAGCCGCAGAACTAATTGGTGTTAACGGAAAGAGCCCATGCACTCTTCTAAACGTCAAGCGGATGAATACTTTTGTCCAGGCAGCCCCGTGACACAACATAATAATTTGAGACCTAAGTTTACTTGATCGTTAGTAGTTAGAAATAGGGTATTCAATGAAGGGTTCGTGACACGGACACACGGACACACCGAACCTTGACAAGAAAAAGTCATTATATAACGTGTTTTTCCCTAGAAATATTACTTTCCCCCCAAAAACGTCAAAATTTCCCCTTTTCCCTAAAAATTTTTCAAATTTCCCAAACTTTTTTTTGAAATTTTATTTTTATGAACTTTTTTCAATGACTCCACAATGTGACTTGTGACTCCTTTTTTAGGCAATGAGGGATTAAGGGATTTTACGAAAATATATTTTAAGTATTATTATTATTACATCACACTCTTATTTGTGTGATATGTGTTGGTTGGTGCATGTGTATAACTTGTACAGTATCTCATGTTTATTTAAGACATATTCATATTAAATAATTAAATACCTTTGTAGTATATTCCATCGTGAGATCTATTTTTTCTCAGGTGCAATGATAGATATTGAAGCATGAACTCGTCACTTGTGTTTATAACTTGTTTACTTTAATACCTCTAAATAATATATATTTTCTTAGGTGTACATAATATGTCCTGGTTTCCTTTAAAAGTTTCTTCCACAGTAAATAAGTAATTAAGAAAAAATGATTCTTTAATAGCAATTAATAAAACATTTCACAGGTTTATTTATGTATTTATTGAACACTTTTTGCAATATAATTAGTATACATTCCAACACAATATTTTGTCTCAGGCATATAGATTTATTAAACACTTTGTTTACATAAGAGTTATTGAACAAAATAATTACATACGAATTTATGAAACACTTTTGAATTAATACATACGCATATAAAAAATGCTACCATCAAAGTTTATTCAGAATATGTTCGTGGGAAGAAATACCAATACTATTTATGCAACGAGTACTTATAAAGTTATTAAACAATGAATTTTTTAAAACTTTTCCCAGAATCAACACATTTCATTTAATATGCATTGCAGTATCTTGCACAGTATCAAAATATAGTAATTTAATACTGAAGCATTTCAATATTATGAAAAACCTTTTTTCAATACAATTGGTATACATTATCTTGCACAGTAAAAAAATCGTTTCAGGTTTATTTAATTACTATTCAAATGAAGTAGCAAAGACCATGATACAATACATGCGCACTTTAGTATCTTCCACAGTAAAATATTCGCCTCAGTTTTATTTAATTATTATCATTCATAAGAATGAGGTAGTAAAACACCTGTACAGTAAGAAATACTGTGATTTAATAAATACATTTAACGAACATTGTCGTGCGTAACTCCTTCCTTCCTCTTCGAACTCACTATCTTGGAAATTTCGTGCAGGAGCCGGACTAGATGTTCGTCTATTGCAGTCTTCGGATGCGTAGTATTTACAAAAACTTGTATCCCTTGATTCTGATGTTTCCACATCTCCTTGCTGGGTGATGACAGTACTTTGTTGGCTGGAAACAACTTCAACTTGTCGCATGCCGGTTTACGGATTATAGCACGACATTGGCTCACATCCATCACCCCCTCACACCACCCCCGCCTCGCGCACTTCGCTAGGCGCCTTCCAGACGGCACGTGGAACCAGGGCCGGTGGAAAATTTTCAGTACACGTGGAGCGGAAGCGTAGACCTTCCCCCCCCCTTCACCAACGGACACCTCTCGCCCGCCGCGAGATCTGTGGAGTACAGGGAATTCACGAGACATCAACCAAATAATCGGGCGTATTTCACCTAACTCAGAAAATTCGCACCACGGAAGGATCGCTGACGACAGTAGGTATTACCCCTCCCCACCGCCTGAAACTTCAGAAATCAGGACACGTGTGTTGGAAGGCTTTGTTCGGAGCTCTTCCACCTCACCCCTTCACACCTCCTTCCCACCCCTACAAGGCGCCACGTGCCGACAATTAAGACTGGGGGGGCTTGCAAGCATAAAAACCCCGTTTCGAGAGTAGAGGGGGAACAGTTGATCATCACCGAGCCAAGGGAAGAGTTGCAGGAAGAAATCGTGAGAAGACGTGAGTACGAGTCCGAACAGCAGCCCAGGGAGAATCAGCACCGGCGGGCCGGCTTCCACGGCCTACCACTTCGCTGGAACTCATTCCCAGATGACAGCCTACCCACACTCACCGCTGAGTTAAGTATAGAATTCGTCGTCCAAAGAAGCCCCACTCAACCACGAATTCGCCCCGTGAATACGAGTAAACAAATTATGACAGTACCGCACCTCGAAAGTTTTGATGTTGTGTATTTGTGAATATATACGAGACAATATATTCGTACTTCAAAATACAACAGTGATAGTCTACCTCATTATAATACCCGCAACCTCCAAGCACTTTTTAGTCGGTGCCTGGAGGACATTAACTCTGACCAGATAAGCCACCATGTCCTCGACAGTGGCGGTACCTGCGTCAAACTGTAACAGGGCTGGTTGAGTAACATCCGGCGGGAAAGAACACTTGTAGAGACGCCCCCATCCCCCACCGGCTTCTTAAAGAAATAAAAGATGAAAAATCCGTAATACTTCCAGTCGAGGTGCTCGCTTCGTCTCTTAAGTTGGGGAAGGCATGTTTTAAATAATAAATGGTCGAGGTTTTAAATCATAAATGGTTGAGCAACTTACATCTGCAGCTGTTCCATGGACCCTGGTGGATGTGTCCCATTTCATAGCCATGTTGATAGTAGACACTCCATCTATGCGATCTGGTAATTTCTTGTATTTGATGCACGAGTCGAAGAATCCGACTAGCCTCTCCATAGTCGATGTATTGGTTGATATTGCAGATGATTTTATCGCCTTCAAGGAATTCAGCCAATCCCTCCATATTATATCGTTCGATGATTTCATGACTGCTGCAGATCCTTGTAGAAGAGAAAGAATGCTGCTGATGCCCTCTCTCACTGCTATCGGTGCTTTGTGAATGTTTGCTGCCAATAAGCCAAGACACTCTCAAGAATCGATACTGAAAATGGCGCATGCAGGAGCAATAATGCGAAAAAACAACAAAAGAATTTCTGTTGATACATGAAATGTGACTTTCTTAGAATCGTTTACAGGTGAAGGAAAACGAGAACGTTTAGACGATGATGACGGCAATTGCGTATCAATATTAAAGATTTCTTCGTTGTTAGGCATGGTGCAAGCACATTAAATACCAGGTATCCAATGGGAAATACAGTTAGGTTAAAAAAGAAAAATAGATTTACAAAGTAAATCGTCCAGAAGAGCCAAATCTTCCGTCACCACGTTCAGAAGACCCGAAATCGATTGAAGGAACTTCAGTAACAATCGGCCTCGTGTAAGGAATAATTAGTAATTGTGCAATGTGCTCTCCACAAATAATAGGAACAGCAGTTGAAGTAGGATTAAAGGCACAAACATATAATTCTCCTGTATAATCAGGATCACAAATACCAGGCTATAATAAAATACCTCTTCGTCCTGATGAAGTTCTTGTACAAACAAATTCAAAATGTGAATGTGGATATTTCACTTTTATCCCCTTACAGAAGGGATAAAATTCACCTGGTTGCAACAAGCGATCTTCGACGACGTGTAGATCAAGTCCCGCCGATCCGTCTGTAGCAAACGTAGGCACGTTCGCCTTAGGAAGTACTCGCTGATCGCATAATATTGGCACTTCTTCCCACGAACACATACCGAATAACTGATGATGGTAGCAACTCTTATATATACCTGCAACCTGTAAATCCCAAAGCAGCGTAATCTGGAGAGGGTATTAGGGTGGCAATAACACGTGTTTTCTAACAGCGTTCATAACGACTGTAGGAGATAGAAACAGCCCCTGAATACAATAACAGGTGTTATCTAACAGCATCCAGAACGGCTGTAGGAGAGGCGGTTCCTGGCTAAATTCAAAACACGTCGCTCTTCCCAGCCCAGTTACAAATTTAATATATCTCACCATACGGAATTTTACCTACTTACTCACACATTGATCAAATAAAGCGTACTTGCGAATACTCCATCATAGTTATATGTCCAAACTGTAGCATAATGAAAGTAACATATTCTCTTTTAATATTCATGTAACATTAACCTTCAAAGGAGTATGTAATGTCTTTAGACTAAAATAATATACTGGTACACCTGTTACCATCTCACAAAGATATATTTTAGCACAAAATATTGTGTACTGTGCTTTTAATATACTGGCACGTTTTGTTTGGTATATGTATGTGGGCTTGTTATCCAACAGAAATAACAACACTGAGAGTTTCAGGACATATATATATTATATACATATATATTAACATATATAATATACATTGTTTTTTATTAAAAACTACATGCTGTATTACACATATACTCTTTCTGCAATTAATACACTTAACACATCAAGATAGCCCCTTTACCACAAGCAAATATACATTTTTTTNTTCGCCCGTAAAACCGACTTTACAGGCAACCATTTTTTTTTTTCAATTACTACACATTATTTGTCCAAAAAAATACTCATACACACTTTTTTTTTGTTTCACCTCGAGATATCCCTATTCTAAAATAACCACAAGTAAATGTAAAATATTTTTCAATTAATACAAAAAACACATAAGCAATATATATTCAATTAAAACAACACAAAATAATATGTATATTTGATACATTTGAAATAAAATTAGTTTTAAAAAATACATACAATTTTTTTTTACTATACTTTTGCAAGCAGAGTACTATAAAGATGCTGCAGTAATGTGTTATATCGGCAACTGTTAATTTACACACGTCCTGAAGCGATGAATTGCCGCAATTCAGACAGGCGGTGGCTGGCGTATTCTTATGTGATGTTCTGCGATGAGGAATAGCTTTTACCACCACGGACTTGACAGCTGGCATAGATTTGACAACAGGCCTTTTACGTTTGACGGCCAGCAGCTGGACGTCCTCCTTAGTAATGTCAATTACAACAGCAGAGTTGGCAGTAACTGTATGTTCAGCTAGCACCAAAGGGTCTTGAGGAAGGTGAACTCTTATTGCATCATGCAATAAAGGGTGAGTTATAACCTCGCCCGAACCACATGACAGGGGAGTGTCTGTTCGCATATAGTTAACAAAACACGTCCCGAGAATATTGCAGTCGACCATCTGCTGACAGCGCTCGTATGAATTTGGATTGTGGGCAAGCAGCCAATGCGCCATACAGTCACACTGTTCGCTGTACGTTCTTGGCTCGTCAGCAGTTTCGCCATCACAGACATAGGTTATGCTGTTGTTACCAGGCGTTTCACTACTGTAGGCTGTCTCTGGGCGAAACGGTACGTTCATCTTGGGCTCACTGGTGCCGACTGGTAGGAAAACATGGCGTTTATATAGCATCTACACTGCGTCGATTACTTCAGAGTTTTTTGAATAATAACAGTCGAATATGTGCATAAATGTCGTACATTACCTGACAACATTTACATTTGCTGTGACATGTAATTTCGCCCTCAGCAGTCGTGCTGCTGTCTGCTTCAATGTTCATGTTGTAACTGTTTTATTAACCTTCACTTATATACAGTTTCCATTGAAGAGACAGCATACCTTAGCAGTGCAGGGTAGAACATATGTGCTGCCACATTCTTCCAGTGTGCTCGTATGTATGTGGCCTGTACATTCTTCGGTCGAGCAGTACGTTGATCCAGTATCAACTTCTCGCAAGGTAAAGTGCCACATTTTGTTCTCGGTGCGCAGTTCTGTAATGTCTTAACATTCAGTATGTACTGCGAGAATACTTCCGTTTTCAGGTAGCTCACTCTTGGGTCGGAGATTGTAGACCGCACACTGGTTGGACTTGTAGCAGGGTAGAATTTCACAATAAAAGTTATCGCAGGTGTCCTGATAACCCCAAAAATGATTTTCAGTGTCGCATATTTGTACTTGCTCGTGTTCCAGCTCTGGTTTAAACACGACTCTTCTATATCCGGTAAAGTATTTTTCGTACATGTTCACGCCTTCTGGCAGAAATGCAACAAAGTTACGTATGTTAAACGTATTACACATTACGATAGTTCTCTTCTCAACGATACACTGATGACTACTCCAGCTCTACATGTCGCTCTTATTATATTGTAGCCACGTACACCTCGCACGTTAATGGTCAACACATTGTCCTCCACGTAATTTTACCTCTGTTCATGTAGGTTGTATGACTGTCACCGGTACAGCACTCGGCCCAGCAGGTAATTGACCTTCGATATAGTCCAACAGGTGCCATGGCTTTATCAAAAGCGCATTAAGACAAGGGCACACAAGGTTACCTCTACGTGCGTCACGTGTGTGTTATAGATGTTTTTTATATTTCTCTCTCAACCTTCTAAATGTAGGGCACTCACACTCAGTTTGTAGATCGCAGCATTTTATTTTAGTGATGCAATAATTGCTTAAATATCGCTTCTGCTCCAGCCCAGCTACAAAGACTATACCATTCTCGTTTAACGCAGAGACAAGTACATTGCAAGCTTTATCATATTCCAAATCTCCCTCACTCCAATAGAGGTGATAGAATTTTTCCAGCCAGATATTAGTTACTTTGCTTTTCACATCCAGCTCATGCCATGGACATGGCGATCGGAATGTATGTGTCTCTATGAGACCATCAATGTACGCTATACAAATACGTTTAATAATAAAACCCTACTGCGAGACAAAACCCTGAATGTTCACGTACAGTATGATTGTTGGAGAGAGAATGGGCTATAGATGTAACTCACATCAGTATTATAACTACTCTGGCCCGCACATTATACGTGACTAGTCTGTCGTGAATTATTAAAGTGTATGTCAGGGTGAAGGCCGGGAAGTTCTTTGTGGCAGTTATTTCAATCCTGCAGTCTACAACCCCGGATTTTAAGCGATCGGCTTGTTTGCTAATTTCAAACACTAGTAGGGGTGCCATGTTCGTGAACTTGTTCGGTTCTAGAGTGGGGGCTTGCGTTTGAACTTAGTACGAGCATTGAAAGTCTGCGTCCGTTTGGTACGGTACCATATACGCACCTATTTCTAACTACTCTCGTTGATTCTGGAATTTTGCGCGTAGACACGTAGGATAACATTCATTCTTTCATCTGTTGTAATATAATTGTGTATCTTTGAACGGAACATGGGATATTACACACGTTAATATTTGAAATGCAAGAGAGGGAATGCTTTTGTCAATCACTGTATGTATTGTAACTACAGTCGGTTCACGACCAGAAGAAATTTTTTGAAAATCAACCTTTGAAAAAACACCCTAGCCGTTAGCTACATACATATAACATTACAAACAGCGGCGAGCGCGGATACAGTTATGCCGTTAGGTTGCCAGCACAAAGAGAGGAAATAGTTCTAAAGTTTTAACGTAATTGTTAATTTATCGCTTACAAATGGGTTTCGAAAAGACTTGTA
>NQII01001214.1:309848-359682 GCA_002778355.1 Clitarchus hookeri
ACACACACACAGTGGAATGTAAACATTGCCATGTGACTGCCACATGGCAATGTTTGTTTACCCTTTGGCAGAAGGATACGAAATGGGCTTGAAAGTAGATCTTTAGCAGGGCTTCAAGAAAGTCTCTTCCAGTCATGAACCGACTATAGTTATCTATTTGCCACCAAAGTAAATTTATTTTAAATCAAAATAATTTTTCTTTCCCAGGTAGTTACTGCTTTCTGATTTATTAAGAAAATTGTTAATTCTTTCATCAAACGAAACAACCAGTCTACATGCAGGAAAGGGGTGATATTTGTTGTACAATACGTTGACGAGTGAGACACTGTTGATTCCCTCCGTTCTGCTTAGACGGTGGTTTCAAGTTCTTTAATCTTCATTAAGACCTTTATGCCTCACGAACTCGGATACCACCCCTCTGGCATCTTTTAACAGTACGTGCGTGCGCTACTTTTAAGGTTGTGAATCCATCTTAACTCTCTACCATATGCCGGGACCAATAAAAACTTATACCTCCCCAGCGCTATGGCGTACATGTAGGTATTGATTCTGCTCTCTGTGTAAGGCGCCAGCAATTTATGCCAGCCCTCAGTGTTAGGGCGTAGGAATATGTTGATGCTACTATCCCTAGGTCCAATTTACCAAATAAATTCACCTTCTTTGCAAGTTAACATATGTCAGTTTTATTTTCGCTTAACAGGTTAACTTCTACATGAATACACGAGACAACTCTACCCCCCTGCCCCCTAGCTACGTAGGCTATGTAGGGCTTGGTGCGGCGATTTGTGCTGTGGGGAGCAAGGTTCGTCACACTTCCTGTATGTCTCTACTTAGCTGTCTCAAGGCGATGGTCCATCTCCCAGCCGGCGACCTCGGGACCGCTCCGTCACTCGGTGGGCGGGCTGCGACGCCTGGGCTGCGACCGTTCCTCGCCGACCGGTGTTGACGTCTCGATGCCTTCTTTCGAACTCGTTCCTCCTGGCTCCAATCCACACTCCTCGCTTGAAATCTGCCGACTGCCACGTTCCTTCCTCTTCCTCGTGTTTTTGTAAGCTCGTTCGCCATATTAAACTCGCATAATCTCTGCACGTGGCCGGGCTGACCGCAGCGTCCTCTGGGTCGTAAAAACGTGTTCGGCGCTCCGGCTACCTGCACTTGGGCCCAGCGTCGTTCCTCGATTCTGGCATCAAAGTTTATTGCTCTGCCCTGCACATGCTGGAACACTTGGTGGCCCCTTGGTCGGCGCACGTGTTTTTCTGCCTCCGGATATCGCGTCGCTATTATTCTCGCACGCTCTCCAAAAGCTCTCATTATTTATTGCAGTAGCCGGCTCGGGAGAGACGCGGCTGCTGATGTGAGCTTAGCGTCCCCTTGTAGCTGCGAGATGCAGCTGTGCCTGTCTTCCTCCGCATGTGGCCCCTACGCCGCGTGTTCATTCCGCCTCGGAATCCTGGCGTCATTCTTCTAGCAGGCTTGCCAAACCCTTACTATTTATTGCGGTAGCCAGCCTGCGAGTTTCGACAGTGTGTGCCTTCTGACGAAAAAATATCTTTCGGGACGCGAGACACGTCAAAACGATGTCATTCTTTATGTTATTGGCTAACTTGAGTTTCCGTAAAGACAGTCAAAGTTATCGTCTCTATCATAAAGGGGGCCATAACGATGGTTACTCGTTACCGTGTTTGTGGTATTCTGTAAGCCATATCTTTATTGATATCTTTGAACAAAGATGTACATTTGGCAACGCAGCAGGCTGTTTTCTGAAATCAACGATCTGCTTGTTGAAATACATTTTTCCCGTTATTAGAGAATGCATGTGTCGCAAATAGTGTTACTGTAGTAAAATTTTAACTATAAGTGAAATTTATTTCTTAATATATTTTCCAATAATACTTCTAAAATAAAACTACTTCTTTCTATGGATACAAGATTTCAAGTGGTACTAGTACATTTTGAGCCTCACGAGATAGCAGCACTGATAACGAACAAAAAAATGTACTCCTTAAATGTATTCCAGACAACGTTTATTTGTGCGAAAATATAACAGAATGTAATATTTCTCATGTTAAGGGCATTTTAAAACGTTTTATTTTCTGTAAGACGTATCTCTAGAATAGTCCTTAATACTTAGGCCATTTTTGTTCCACTTTCGTTGTTAAAGACACCTCGTTGACCGGTCATGATATAAAGACAGTCACACTGAATTCGAAAGACCATCATTAAGACATATTGAGTTACAGAATACCATATAGTCTCGTAAAGATAGTTAAGCGGAAAACGTCTTTATATAAAGACAGTAGGAAGATAGGAAATAGGGTCCCAGATGTTTATGCCACTAAGGAACCTAGTCTGGACAAAGAATGATGTCTCTCACCATATGATGAATTTTCCTTACTCAATGTCTTTTTCTGATATGCACAGTGTACGTGATTTAAAACACAGTTAACTGTACACCGTCCAATACATAGCCCACTATGCCTGAACGGTTAAAGCATTTTACATGTGGCAACATTAAAAAAAAATCATAAAATGTAATTATTAGAAGAAAATTCAAACAAGTTGCTACGTACCTTGGGTTCCACTAGTATATATTTTTTCCTCGTGCAATTTTTACTGAAAAATTTTCTTTAGCCATTTCCATAGATACAAGCATAAAAAACATACATACTGTTACATGGATGCATGAGGGGCGTATCTGAGTTCGTGAGGGATGGAGGTCTTAACAAAAATAAAATAACTAAATTTGTTTATAATTTATTCACACAGTATTCAATTATTTAAAGCATTAAATTATCTGTATCCACTATTACTTTTTTATTTCACAGTGATCGCTATATTTAATGTCTATTACATCTATAATTAACGTCATTATTAATTGTCTCTGTTTGGTTACAGTCAATTAACTCAACTCATTATTAACCCATGTTCAGTCTATCTGTTGCCACCATTTGTAATGTCTTTCACTTACGCATCTAGTCCAATAGTCCAGCCTGCCAGCAGCACTCTTCACTGATTTATACTCGCAGTCACAGATTTCCCTTCCACTGGTCACTTTTCTCGCTTGTATTACTCGGAACTCAGCCACTCATTCACTCATCAACTACTCGGCTCGGAGGCCTGTCACAATTTTACATCGTTCGCTCTGACCATCTGGAAGGTTCAACGCTCCCCGAGTCACGCTGAGAGAACGACGTCAGTACTCCAGAGCATTCTTCAGATAAATGTAGAAATCAATACAACCAGGGAAAGAAGCGCGCGCCTCAAAAAAGAATTCTCGTGTCCACTCGATTTCTGTAACAGATACGCGGCCACCGGCCTATCGCTCACCTGTTCATTCAAAACAATCCTTTGACTTGTTGCCGCCGCTATAATATAACTGCTGCCCTTCACTTCCACTCGATCGCGCGGGATGCGAAGTAGCGAGCGCGTAACAAGTTCCACTTCACTGAAAGCTTGCGATTATGATGTTAAAGGCGCCAGCTCCATACTCTCGCAAAGTAAACGACCGTAGATTAAATCAAAATGGTAAAACAAATTAATTCAAATTATATGCAAATTTCAACCAAACACTGCTTAAGATCCTGTTTTACCTGTCGAAGCGACGTAACAAAACACACTTTATTTATGTTAGACTTTACAGGCTCAGTAAATGTTTCATTTCATGCGGCGAAACGAATATTTTGCCTGAGGGATACGTATGGATTATTCAGCTCCGATTAACTCCGATGCTAAGCTGTATTACTTCCGAGTCTCTGGTTCGCGATTCAGTAATACAGCCGCACATCTGAGGCACTCAATGCAATCCAGACAACGACGCGAAAAACTATGGATAAAACAGAAACTGGACTCCTGTAGGGTATATTTCTCCCCTTCGCCAAATGCCTTGAAGTTTCAAAGCTCTGTTTTAATGTTCGAGAAGCCACTTGAGAATTCAGGCAAACAAACGCGTCCAGCTTGCCAACGATCAAATTGTGGATTTTACGCACAAAACAGTTATAGATAACCAGTTTAGGTTAGCCTAAAACGGTTTAAAGTCCTCCTCCTTATCCCGATTGGTATATACGAGTACTATTCCGTAAGTTCGTGGAGTGGAGAGATTGCATCGAGGTTTTGAGAGCCGATAAGTGTGAAGGGAGGTGAGTATGGAGCGGCGCCGGAATGCAAAACGGGGGAAACGGGAGATCCCTAGAAAACTTGCCGACCAGCGGCTTCGTCCGGCACAATTCACACACGCGAAAATCCTGGAGCCACGTCGCCAGGAATCGAACCAGGTTCGCCTATGTGGGAGGCGAGGCGAAAGTTTGTGAACCGTCAACACTGCGACGATTCTAAGGAAGCGATTCTGTGACTCGCCCGTGAAGACATCCTGTAGCGTGGGAGGGGCCGCAGTGGCTGAGCGGTTAGCCTGCTCGCCTCCCACCAAGGTGAACTGGGTGCAATCCCCGGCCGGGTCACTACCGGATTTTCGCAAATGGGAATCGTACCGGACGATGCCGCTGGTCGGCGGGTTTTCTCAGGGATCTCTCCCATATCGCGACCCCTTACATTCTGGCGTGGCTCCCTTCTCCACTCAATTTCATCCTCATCGGCTCTCAAGGCCTCGTTGTTCAGAGCCGCCCAAATCTCTCAACTCAACTCAACCCTGTCGCGTGCTTTGTTTATGTGAATAAAGCCAACGCACGACTGTATTTTTTTTTTTAGCTGCTATAAAAGTTGAACGCCAGTGTGTAGCGAAAGGATCGCTATTTAATTTCGTGCCAAGTTACGCAAAAGTGGTCAGGAAACGCTCGAGTTGATCAAATAAAGCGTGCGGTGAAACATCAATGGGCAGATGGGCCGTATTCAAGTGGCGGGAGATAGCAGTGTAAACTTCAGAAGTGCTGGCGGTTCGCCTCTCCAGATGCCTATGCTTGGTCCTCCAGCACGGCCCATTCGACGGCAGCTGATATTAGTGACGGCCCGGCTGTGTACAAACTGTTACAAAAATATTCGGCAAACGCGCAACTGACTATACAGAAACTAACGATTTAGTACGGCATCAGGCTGCGCGCGCAGCTACCCCTTCCCTACATGCACCCCGTAAATGCAACCGCCGGCAGTTGTGGTGGCAACAGTATGCAGGTCCAGTCGAAAAGTGGGTGCCAGAAACATCTGAGGACGATGAGAACAACGTGAAAGCAGAGACAGTGTTGAAAGATGAAATACGTTTATCGATTCGTGAATAGTTAGCTGAACTAAATTTCGATGTAACCAGACGTAATGAAAATGTGTCATGTTGGTCCAAAATGGGAGCCTCATTCACAGAGTTAGGAACACAAGAGTTCCAGCACGTTCAATGCTGCGAAGCACTTCACCCACGAGTGGAAAAAGGTCCTAAGTTTTCGAACAGAATAATCACCACTGACAAGTCCTGGTTCACATATTACAATCCCGAATCAAGCAGCAGTTCACTGTATGTAAAATCACCTTAGAAATATTTTCGTTTTTTTTAGTTCTTCAAAGAAGTTAATGTTGATATTTTTGGTGTGTTTATGGAATATGCAGCACTGGGTTCCAGAGAAACTAACTGCAAGGGGAAATTATTATGCTAATGTTTTTAAGTTCATCTGAGGAGCGCAAAAAAAGACCTGAACTGCTTCATGAAAATGTTTTCTTCCTCGGTAATGACAACGCTAGGCCACACGTGGCACGGAAGCTTTGGAGAAATTAATGGTAAGTGTTTAGGCCATCCTCCATATAACCCGACCTGCGATTTCTGGGATTTTCCAGCACTTAAGAGGGAATTGATAGGAAGGAAGTTCAGTACGGACCAGGTAGAGAATTCTGCCACGTCCACTATTTTACACCGACTCTCAAAGAATATTTGAGAAGCTAGTGCATCGGTAGAAACAATGCACATAGTATGAAGGTCACTATATCAAAACCTACTGCTGGCTCCAACTCCGAATGGTATCTCAGTCCATGAACTCGTGCAACAGCCCCCTTACTTAGATCAAGTGACACTATGAAACGTTCAAAAATACAAATGTGTTACTATTGAGCCAAATTCTTAATATCGTGCAAGAAATTAAATGAAACAAATTTCACAGGCCCTCGCATTAAACGCTAAACTTCTAATAATAAGTGAAAACATGGAATTGATTTTTATTCACTTGCCGACATTACAAGAAGTACTCATTGTCTGCGCTGATATTGCACTACACATAAAAGTAAGAACTTTTTTAATTAAGGTGCATCTACTGAGTAAAGCCGATAGCATTGAGGAAGATGTAGAAATTATTTTTCGCAGAGGTTCTTAAAAAGGGATCAGTCTGCTAGGTGGCTAACATGTTGCAGGACCCGTCCCGGTTTAGGCATTCTAGTTTGGGAGCAGCCTTTGTATAGCGGTAGTTTACTCTTTAACGTGTTAAAATATGAAAACATACAGTAATAGCACAATATCTGACCAATTTCAAGAACAAGCGAGTCAACGATTTCACGGTAGTTTTTATAACCTAAATGTTTGCTGACATTCAACTGGCTGATTGACTGAGACGGTAACACTTAGGCTTTGCGAGTCTGAGGTCCAGGATCGATTCTCTTTGTACTTTTTTTCATTGTTTTCACTGTACTTAATTAAAATAATATATTTAAATAAAGAAAACACATGCCACTATAATGTTTTATTAATCGAAAAACCTCTCTCTTTAAAAAGTTTAAAATCACTTGCTACAGGAAACATTTTTTTTTGCCACGAAAAATTTTTCATTTTTTACGTTACTTCACATTCGTATTTTTTCTATATTCACATATACTGGAAGATATTTCACGAATTTGCTAGTTGTTAAAGTTACCTGTTAAGTACCGACGTGAAAACTCGACATTAACAATCAAAAGCAGTGATCGATCAAATAAATAGTCGTTCCGAGGCTGCGGTTTTGATCTGGCACTGAAAATGAACATATATTCAAATACACAAAATAGGGGAGGTTCTCAAAGCGGGCGAGAAGCATGCGTGTTTTGTTTAGACTATAACACTTTACAACATATCTCAGTGACCCGTACAGGTAGTTAGTTCATTACGGGCTCTTGCAGTGGATGGATATGTCCTGTGGTGTAACTGAAAACGATTTTCATTTGATGTCAAGGGCGACACTGACAGGCGCTTAGTTCTCCACCACTCCTACGCGCAGGACTCTGACTTAGTGTGTTTCCGTCGTGCAGCACGACGGAGACACTATACCCATGGATGGGACTTTAAACGGTGGCCCTAGAATTGTATCGATGGAATGTCCGAAGCAAATTTCAGTGTAGGTCCCTATAATAGTTTCGTATGTTTCAGACCAGAATATTATGAGATACAGGAGTGTGAAAAAGCCGTTTTTAGCNCTTGTAAATAGCATTTATAATGTGAATAATTTAATGAGAGTATTATTCGTGCCTCGTCTGAAGTGTGTTTTCTTTTCATACATGGGAACACGTTTAGTGGTTCCGTAAAAACCGCGAATTTCAAACACACTGCGACGCAAGTCAATCGTAAGATAAGCGGCGCCCTTGAACCGTGACGATATTCCTGTTTCTTCGGGGATTTAAAAAGAGATCCCTTAAGAATATTTATGAAGTGACGTGCCACAATTGTTATTGAACGATGTACACTGAAGAGCCAAAAAAAAACTGGTACGCCTCCCTAATATCGCGTAGGGCCACTGCCAGCACGCAGAAGTGCCGCAAGACGACGTGACATAGACTCGACAAGTGTCTGAAGGTATGCAGGAGGTAATTCATACCATGAATCCTGCAGGGCAGTCCACAAATACATCATAGGAGTGCGAGGCGGTGGAGATCTCTTCTGAACAGCACGTTGCAAGGCATCCCAGATATGCTCCATAATGTTCATGTCTGGTGATTTAGGTGGCCAATGGAAGTGTCTTAAGTCAGAAGAGTGTTCCTGGAGCCACTCGGTAGCAACTCTCGACGTGTGGGGTGTCGCATTATCCTGCTGGAATTGTCCACGTCCGTCGGAATGCACAATGGACACGAATGGGTGCAGGTGATCGGACAGGATGCTTACGTATCTGTCACCTGTCAGAGTCGTATCTAGACGTATCAGGGGTCCCATTTTATGCCAACTGCACACGCCCCATACCATGACAGAGTCTCCACCAGCTTGAACAGTCCCCTGTTGACATGTAGGGTCCATGGTTTCNCATGACAGAGCATCCACCACCTTGAACAGTCCTCTGTTGACATGTAGGGTCCATGGATTCATGAGGATGTCTCCATACCCGTACACGTCCATCCGCCCGATACAATTGGAAACGAGACTCGTCAGACCAGGCAACGTGTTTCCAGTCTTCAACAGTCCAATGGCGGTGTTGGCGGACCCAGGCGAGGCGTAAAGCTTTGTGTCGTGCAGTCAACAACGGTACACGAGTGGGCCTTCGGCTCCGAAAGCCCATATCAATTATGGTCCGTTGAATAGTTCGCATGCTGGCACTTGTTCATGTCCTAGCATTGAAATCTGCCCCAATTTGAGAAAGGGTTGCACGTCTGTAACGTTTAATGATTCTCATAAGTCGTCGTTTGTCCCGTTCGTTCACGATCTTTTTCCGGCCGCAGCGATGTCGAAGATTTTATGTTTTACTGGATTCCCGATATTCACGGTACACTCGTGAAATGGTCGTACGCGAAAATCCAAATTTTATCGCTACCTCGGAGATGCTATGTCCCATCTCTCGTGCACCGACTATAACACCACGTTCAAACTCACTTAAATCTTGATAACCTGCCATTGTAGCAGCAGTAACCGATCTAGCAACTTTGCTAGACGCTTGTTGTCTTATATAGGCGCTGCCGACCGCATCGCGTTACTCTGATTGGTTCCATACCTCTGTTATTTGCATACGCACGCCTATACCAGTTTTTTTGGCTCTCCAGTTTACTATAAAGGATTTCTCGAGGGGAATATTTTGATTGCGTCGAAATCGTCTGTTACAATTTCTAAACGGAGCTATGTCGATAGAACAATAAATATAAAATTACTGTAGAAATGATGCGCGAGGAAATACTTGTTTTAATGAGCAAATAATTTTTAACTTTTCAAAATACTGTATGTGATTTCAAAACATTAAAACGTTCGCATGCTACATTTCTCTTCTATTTTCGTACGCATGAAATAACCATTATGAAGAAACATGGACGAATCCGCAAGAGGGGGGTGGGGGGAGATGGTTGGTGATGGAGGCGATCCCCCCCCCCCCCCNCCGCCACAAAAATTAACTACAATTACCTAGTACACCAATTCATTAAATGTGTACGACTGTAAACAAGCTTGGGAGAACTGGCAAATTAATAATGCTTAAGTGCTGAGAACTTCAAGTCCGCTATCCACCACATTTATTCGTGGTTACAGCCGTTTTTTATTCCTAAAATTCCTTATAGGTGGATATATTTATTATTATATATTAGAAAATCGGATATTACAAGTAAAATCACGCATCATATTAATAGTTGAAGTGTTTATCCAATTAACGGTTAGATAGCAAAATGCTTTTTCTGTCCCAAAATTAGCACGGCAATAATTGTAGTTTCTCTTCAAATGGAAATGTTACCTAATATGGTAAATACAGTCATTAACATTAACGAAAGAGTTAAGGTAAATTTCTTTGTATGTAGAATATTGTGTCTACAATGTAAAATATACGTACGTAAATGTAAAGTAATACTAACAAAACGATACCACACACTCTACAAAATTTATTGGGGTTTTAGATGCCTCCAGAGCACAGCACTACTGTGATATCTACGAAAATGGCGGGTATAAATAGATCACAAGTTGCATTGAATGTTTCAGTAAAACGTGAATTATATATTTTTTCGGATGCATATTTGGCCAAAAATATAAATTTCTGAACCTGTAGTTTAATTGCATGAAATAATAGATTATATCAGGGATTTTATGTACTCATTTGTTGAATGTTTGGAAATTACTAAGATCGCATTTGGTGGAGTGTGATATTAAGTAAAGTGAAAATGATTCTAATTAGGCTCTGCACTGAGTAACTATGTCAGTGAGTAACATATTAAAAAGTACGTGTTTCTTTGGCAGATGTAGATATATGCAGCTCGGTAATGATTAAGAATCGCATATTTTGGAAAAACTGCACAAAGATCTAAGAACTGCATTTTTAGGCTTACAGTGTGTGCCGAAGCATCATTACATATGTACGTTTCGGTGTTACGTTCTTTTTTCCACCTCAGCAAAGGACAGTTGATTAATCATTTTTAAGTCAGCTGGTATAGTAGGTGAACCAATAATTTTTTCACCTTTTATTCGTTAACCAACGAGAACTTTTAAAGGGTTTTTCATTTCATTACAATTAAAATTTAATTTTATTATTACATTTTTATATTTCGGCATTTTCCTGTTTCTCATAATCCTTCACACTATCGATTTTTTAGGACATCAATTTAATATAACATACCCTTGCAGACACGTTTTAATACATGTTCTCCTATTTTTCCGAAGAAAATGAAAGGTCGATTTCCCGTCCCCCACCATTGACAATATAATTATGTACAGTAAATAAGTTTTGCCTTGGGCATCTATATCCAAGTTCTTCCAGAGACATTCAGCTGCCTTTTCGCCAAAGTGATTAATATAGTAATATGGAACTTGTACTGTAAATATCTATTAACAAGAAAATAATCAATTAATTTCTTTACTTCTATCTGTGCATCAGAGAATGCAACTGTGTATGCAGATTGTTCTATTAGTTTTTCAGTATGTAGGCTACATTTTGCTTAATATATTCATCAATATCACAACTGTAAGCTGAGATTATAATCCGATAAATTACAAAAAACTTAATTTTGTTTTGTTAGCAATTAGGAATCCAATAATAAGTATTCGTCTGTTTTTTTTTTTTTTTTTTTTTTTTCGAAATATAAATTTTGTATGATTATCACTAGTCAATTCCCAATTGGTCAGTTACATCAATGTTTACCTTACATTGATGCAATAATTTTAATATTTAATATTTTTATTCGATAACACGTAAGTATTTGTATTGAATATGTTGGTAATTTAAAATGAAATTAACAGGCTTACATGTATGTTCATACAATCAATCATTTCCATTAGAATACAATCGGAGAAGGAACGAAGGAACTGTTCTACATTGAATGTAGGTATAGGAGTGACAAGCATAAGATGAATAGGGCGTTATACTGTATAAACATGCGAGGGGATTTCCTCTCCTCCCTCTTTATAGGTTCTGAGACAAGAGATATTGGTCGTCGTCCCCCCCTCCCTCAAATGACTGATCAGGATCCGTCCCTGTGAATAATATGAAAAACTCAAAATGATACGCAACGAAAATCGAACCCGGGCTTCTGGTTCGCCAAGCCAAAAATCTACCGTATCAGCCAAACGTGCCACTATAAAAACACTGAATGGCATGTTCTTGAATCTGGTCAGGCGCAGAGCTCTTGTATTGTCATGCTTTTAACACCTTTTGAATTAACTACCACCACGCCCCAAACTAAAATTAAAATTCCCAGAGCGGTACGGCACATCTTTTCGTAAAACCACTATATAAAAAATTGTTTGTAGTTCTAGAAGAAAATTCTTTGGAAACTCAGTTGCCAAGAAAATCATTTGTAGAACTACAAATAGTTTTCTTGTATAATATGCAAAACAGTATAACCCTGTTATAACGTTTTTCAAATGGTCAGTAAAATAAAATGTTATATGCAGGAAACAGTATTATTTCTGCAGGGACATATCAAGCGAAACAAAATTCTATCGTAATAATTTTTGTATATAAATAGCTAGTCAAGTTCTTTAACATCTTCATCTGAATCATTTGATGCAAAAATATCAGTGATAGAATTCCATGGACTATACAGAATTCTGGACGCTAGCTCGCTCACTCTTGGATATCTTAGGAATTTTCAGGACCATCACCTTTAAAATCCTTATTTCAAGTAAACTGTTGTCTGTATCTGTTTGTAGGATAATGCACTGTTATATGTCTGAAGTTTTACTTAAGAGAAAAATTGTATTGGAGATGCTAGAGAATTGACAAATACTGATGATGTAAGCAGAAAACGAAAAATTTCAACATTGTTATACGCAGGAAATGAAACCATTAAGCCTTATGGAGAAGCAATGAGGCCATGAAATAATGTGCTATATGCAGGAAAATGTTATATGCGGGAATGTTATAACAGAGTTCTACTTTGTAATATTACAAATAATTGGCTTGTATTACAACTTACATTATTAAGAAGTGGACATTTTTTTTCTTATAGAAAAGAAATATGATGAATCAATAACAGATAATAGGGTAAAAATAATATCAACATATAATTCACACAGAAAAAAAATGTATACCGTACTAGTAAGGGGACTACTACAACTCACACTTCTTGCGTTACTATCCGATTGCCTTAACCACAAGACCAACTCGACTTATAAACTTAAATAATTTTGCTATTGTATATAGCACGAAGTACCTACAAAATATTAGGGAAATTATTCAGTTAAGAATAATGCATTTATTCATTTAAAGCGCTCTGTACAAATATGAAACATTAACATTAACAGTTAATTAGCAATAGCGTCGCGTGTTTTTAAGATTGTCGTTGTTTTGTTATGATTATTTGAGTAGTTTTAAGTGGTTTACATTATTCAAACTTGTAATACGTTTATATTTGCACGCAACTACACTTCACATCACCCCTAGTTTTTCATTAACAGCTATATACGGTTTCACGTTGATGAGTGTCCGCCATTTTGCATGACCTGGTGAGTACGGATCATTTCAGTATAAACATTTTTTTTTAGTTCTATTACAAGCAAAGATCTTGTAGTTTTACAAACAAGTAATTTTACAAGAGAATTTTTTGTGCTGTTACAAACAATTCCTCGGTAAAAATTACGGTGCAGAATTCTTCTTGTACATTCCGCCGCTCAGGTCCCATCTTGGTGGAGCCACCTGGCTTCACCCACACGTAAGGAGACTGTCCAACAGTCACAAAACCAACTACACAGCGCAGCCGACCACGAACACTCCCAGCACAGGCGGACAGCGCGACTATATGCAAATTTAATAGCGGGCAATCTTCGACGCCAAGACCAGAAACTCGGGGGACTGCGGTTCCTGCAGTACGCACAAACGCACGCACACCACATGAACAAACGTTTCAGACAAATATATTAGCCATATTATTTACATGCTAACAGAAATAACTTTCAGTATTATAAGTCCATCATAAACGCAAATGAACAAAAACTTATTATGAGGGGTGCAAGGGGGGGAGGGGGGTTGATGGATGAGGGTCGTTATGTAAAATTCGAGGTTGAGATATATTTATTAAAAATTAGGAAGCTACTGCATGGTGGCAGTTAATGCTAAAAAAAACTATGCATTTCCACAAGTACTACCATACGAAAGAATACTATATGGATATGAAAAGAATTATTTTCAGGGAATAATGATTTTAGTTGAATAGAATGTTGTCTGAACTGATCCCGAGCCCTCAATTTATTTTCTAAACTAATATGCACCACCCTCAAAACTATTTCATTTACTATCGTAAAAAAACCGAGATTTAGTTTTAAAACGTATATTATGATATAAAAATATATTCACTTCGTATAAGTTATGAAGATAGTGGGGCTATCCTATCCTAAAGGACCTGTGAGATGTATACAACGTAAGAAAAAAAAAATCTTTAGGTTTAGTGACGTGAAGAGAGATGACTGCCACAAATATAGATTAAGTAGGAGGCCCTGTCTTGTTTCGTGGTGGAAATGGTTTCCTTTAAAAACCTTAATTAAAACGAAAATATTTTTTTACACTCGGCCAATCAGGCAACTGGGAGTACTTGTTCAAGAATCCCGACTAATGTCTTACCATTTACAATACGATAGAGCTAAAAATAAATTTATAAACTTAATAAAAACTACGAACAACGTCCTGCTTACGTGGAAAAACAGCGTCCTGCTTATGAATTCGAACACCTGTATTAGCAATATTGTCATAAATCACCAATAAGCAAAGAAAAAATTAAATACGTACAGGGGGACAAAATTGTTCTTAACAAGAAGTCTTTCTGTGAGAGAGGGTGCAATAGGTGCCCAACGAAAAATAACCACAGTTGCATGAACATTGACAACGACCCTCCACCACCGCTGCGATACCAGTCTCGAAATAAACATGCAGACATGAACATGTAACATAGAGGGAGCATGAGATAATGTGAGAGGAAATACAGTGTATGAATAATGTACACATCACAAGTACATACATTTGTCTATGAATTAATTTATTTATACTTATAAAAAACATTGGCTGGTGGTACATTTAGACTCAATCACACACGTCTTGCAATGCTATGTTGATGCAATTACTCATCAGTAAGCAACGACCTCAGTACCCAGTAATTGTGTCGCGAATTGAAAGCTAACCACTTCACAAAAAGCTGGCTGCCTCATAGGCGTAGAATCTTCTCAACTAAATGGACATCAGGAAACTAATAGTAAATATATCTTGTTCGTAAAATTTACCCTTCAGCTTGTCACGACTCAAAACGACGAGTTGGTTTGTCCGTGGTTCGAAATGACATCGCTGATCCAGTTCGGAGTGTATGATTTTGCAAATGTTCCCTTTACTCATGATATCCGGACATAGTCACCAATCTATGCTTTAGTCTTATGCTTGTCCAATCTCTTCACATTTTTGAACAATATCGACAGCAAAGAATCATATTTAACATTCACTCATATATTGTAAGCAGATATCAAGCAAAGGCAGCGTGTATAGCCAATGGAACTTCCCTGCGATGAAAATTCTCGCCATATGTCATTCTTCAGAGTGTGGTTAAATTGTTACATGATGGAAGACTTCTTATCACCGAATGCAGTGTAGTGATTAGTTTTATTTGTAGCAATTAGCGAATGGAAGGTGGGACTGTAGAATGCTCTGCCAAGATCCATCTGCAAATTCTTAGGTGGACCCTTATCTTGCAAAACCGTCTTCATCGCATCGGCCACATCGAGGCCTCGTTTCTGGCGAACTGGTACTGTCCATCCATATTTACTAAAAAAATGTATTACTGTCAACATGTATCTATAGCCCTTATTAACAGCAGCATATGGGATAATTTAAATACCTTCAGTACCTTCCCTCATTAGGTGGCAAATCCTTAGCTATCACAAGGAAAATGTCAGGTTCGCACCAGCAACATGAGCACATACTTTTAAATGTCAAATGTCATCAGTATTAACATGACCGTAGTAGACATGACGCAAATTCGGGTCATCCATGAGAAAAAAAAACTAGGATATTTAGCATTGTCGTGCGAAAGCTGCTTAGGCATTTGTGAATAAGTTTACATAGGTAAATTGAATCAACTGCTACATGGTGGCCCATGCTGAAATGCTGCTGCATGGTCGACTGTATCTCTCATGCCACATCATCGAAAAAAAACAAAAGAGTTTGGCAAAGTATCACTTCGAGGCACGACTTCTTTATTGTCGCTAAATGAAAAATAATGGAGACCATCTACAGCTTGGAGTATTTGTGCTAGGCATAGGTACTTTGCCTGTTGTAGCAATTTCGAGTGTAGGTAAATGTTCTCGGAACGAAGACAGTTTGGTTCCTCCAAAAGGCTGAGAAGCACACATGTTTTCCACAGTTGCTTGGACCTATTATGATACCTCGCACAGTGGTTTGTAGTAGCTTCCCATGACGTGATTAACAGATGTTAGTTTCACCATCAGCAGTGATGCGAACGGGAAATGTGGTGGTTAGTGGCACAGTCCCCATTGAACTGATACATAAACAGGTAAACCACAGTTACTTAAGGCAACAAGACCATGGTCGATACTGGGCGAGGTAGCCATCCCGAGATCAGGTGATGTGGATGGCCAATTTTGAGGACAGGTTATTTGGCCAGCCATGCACCATGAAACAAACATATTAAGTATACGACTCGATAATGTTGTGTTATGACGTAATGCAACATGGGGGTAAAACCAAGAGGGTAGGCGGACTGGTGGATATGCTGATCAACAACCTCCTTTTTGAGGCGCACATTCTAAGCTATAAGTACTGTGGGCCCAGTACACGACTAGCACAGAGATTGAAGTGAGGCGACATCCCTATCAATTCATTGGACGATGTGTGCAAGGAACATGACATTGCCTACGCGACCAGTAGCAAGTAGGAAAATAGGCACATGGCCTACTCCATTTTCGCATAAAAAGTTAGAACGATAGTTAGATAGCCCAAGTCCAAACTAGGTGAACGTCTAGCCGCCTGGGGCATCTCCAAGATTATGAAAACTAAAGTAAAGAGGGGAATGGGTTTTAAGTTTAGAAGGAAGAAAAAACCAGGAATACATGGAGAAACATTGCAAAGTAGGGAAGCGAGAAAGCATCTTGCCCTTCATCTTGCGGGCGTTTGTTGTCCTCGGCAGTCTTATTGGTGGTGAAAGTAGTATTGCAAAAGTGGTAAACACAGAGGAATTAAATAAGCAGTTGGCCTAAGCCATGCACCACAATAGGAATATGGAGGTGCTCACTAGAGGTTAAAAATCGACAGCAAACTATCTTCCATCATACTGTGTAGAAGGTGACGGTAGGGGAAAGCGTAAATGGCGGAGGAGGGTCGGGCGAGAGAAGTGGTCTTAAGGACACTACCCAGTCGTCCACTCATCAACGTAGACATACAAACATTTACTCGTAAATTACAAATAGCCAATACATGAGGCATGTTCATGCGCGACCGCCAACCACACCGTCCGAGGCGAGTTGAGTGTGGTATATTAAACCTATATATCAGCCTCGGGCCAGAGGACACATTGGAATGTGGCATGAACATGAGCATTTATGCACATGACAATTATAATAAAGTGGTCCCATTATGGGTATCGAATGAAATACTGGCTCACCAATTTGATCTATTCCTTATGATGACTGCAGACAGGAACTCGCATTATTGCTATATAGCATATTTCTCCCGACTGGTATGCTACCAGGTGGCATCGCATGCTGGATGGTGCACATCTGCAAGCGATGTATCAAGGGGTACCACAATGTTCCACATGTGATGTGGCTTACAGGTGCTGAGGCACAGGCTAATTACAGGAGGTACTGTAACGAACATGCTCCAGTCCGTGCCAACATGCCGCAGATTGGAGAAGCTTCCTGTGCTCAAGTTCCAGAATTATTATATCATCAATAAGGTACATTCATCGTGCATGCCGACTTTGAAGACATGCTAGTGTCGGTCCAGACAAGCCAGCCAAACCCGGAGGCGTCCTACACCTATAGGCACCAAAAGCACGAGACCTACAGGTACCAAAAGCATGGGACCTACAGCTACAGCATCTATGTCAAGGTGGATAACTACACAATACCGGCCTCCAAGACCTCCAGCCTCCCCACAGATGTGAAACTGTACGCATGGGAGGACATGTCGAAGTGCTTTATGGAGGAAATCGTGATAATTGGCAACCTGGCGAAGGAGATATATAGCCAGTCCGAGCCTATGCGCACACTGACTTCTGGCGAATGGACTGGCTACACTCTGGCCACCACCTGCTGCCACTGTTCCGGTCCCTTCACCAGCGATATCTGCAAGGTGTACAATCACGATTATTTCACAGGAAACTTTATCGGGGTGGCATGTAATAATTGTAACAAGCTCCAGCCCCACCCCAAGAGACTGCCAATCCTCTTCCGCAACTTGATGTACGATGCAAATTTTATTATTACGCAGCTTGGCTATGATGCCCAGGTCACATTTATTATCCCGCAAGCACAGGAAAAACTGATCACATTCCGCAAAAGTTTGGGCGACAAATTTACCATTCAATTAAGAGATATATTTATATATTTATATCTGTCAGCCTCGCAACACTTGTGTAGAACGTGCCATCGGGTGATTTCAAGACTACTGCAACGTTTTTCAAGCCCCAGCAATTCGAGTTGGTGACTCGGAAAGGAGTGTTCCCTTACGACTATATCGACTCATGGGGGAATCTCGACGAGCCACAGCTGCCAGGCATTGATGCGTTCCAGAACCGCCCAACCGGATGCAGCATCACACAAGAAGAGTGACATCATGCACATACGGTCTGGGCGATGTTCGGGTGCAGTACACTGGAAAATTATGCTGAGTTATATTTGAAAACTGACGTCTTGATACTGTGCGATGTCTTCCAGAAATTCCAGGGGTTATGTCTGTCCACTTACGGACTTTATTCTGTCTGCTATGTGAGTGCCCACAGATTCTCATTTGACGCAATGTTGCGCAAGGCACAGGTGGAATTAGACATCCTTGTCGATTACGATTCCCACCTGATTATCGAGGCTGGTATCCGGGGAAGGGTGGCCCAGTGCATCAAGCGTCACATGGTGGCGAACAACAATGATGTCCCTGCCACATATGATGCCAGGACGTTGTCAACCTACCTTTACTACGTAGACGCGAATAACTTGTAGGAATGGGCAATGTCACTGCCATTGCCATATGGAAGTTTCAAATGGACCAGCATGGATATCGACATTATGTCTGTGTCGAACGATGGAGACGTTTGTAACATACTGGAGGTTGATGTAGAGTACCTTACCACACTCCATAAGGACCATAAATACCTTCTGTTCCTGCCAGTGAATGAGTGTCCCCTGGGGTCCAAACAAACTAAGCTCATGACCACCCTTGAGACAAAGAAGAATTATATTGTACATTAGGTTTATCTCAAGCAGACGTTGGTTCATGGGTTAAGGCTGGAGGCTATACATTGCATCCTACAATTCAACCAAAGAATTATCTCTATCTCAGAAACTGCTAACACCACACTCACCAGACTAATTTCAATCGAAAGAGAACCACTGAAAACTGTAGGAACATGCTATCTTTATTGGCCAGTCTGGCCAAATTATGACACCAGAAAAGGAAAATTAAATAATGAGTTTCTGGAATTGCCGTTTCCAGTGAACTTAAAACCCTCATTTCTCGCACGCCTTTTATCCGATTTTAATAATCAACATACCTATGGATTCCCCTTTAAATTCTCTAAAATATGATTTAGTAAAGAATTCGAATTGGCGAAAAAGTTTTAAGATATATCAAAAAATGCCAAAAATCAACCAAGGGGCCCCCCTGCAAAAAAAAACGTTTTTCGTCTCGATAATTTTTTTCAAGAAACTATATCAATGTCAATGGCATGACTGAAACCTTATATTGAACTAAATATGGAGAAGTGCCAGGCAGTCACAAATGTGTTCTAGAAGAACTTCTATAAGCTAATGAACAATGCTATGCACGGTAGGCTCATGGAGAATAAGCATAAATGCCAGTATATGGAAATTGTATGCACCGAAGTGCGTGCGAAGAAGCTTATCGCCAAACCAGCTTACAAATGCCGAAGAATATACGACGAATCTCTATAATTGGTAAAATTAGATTATGAATATATAGTATTTGATACGCCCATCTACACTAGCTTCGCCATACTTAACCTGTCAAAGACTCGTCTACAGCTTCCACTACGACGTAATAAGGGCACAGTATGGCGGTACTGAGAGCCTGATATACACATACACAGACTCCTTTGTGATGGAGATTGCCTGCCCCAACTTTTACTGGGACCTCACATCAGAGCTAGCACTTATGGTCGAATTCGACACCAGTGACTACCCTCCCACTTATTCCACCTACTCGCTCGCCAAAGCAAGGGTGATTGGCAAATTCAAGGATGAGTATGGAGGCAATGATATGATTGAGTTTGTCAGGCTGAAGGCGAAGCTTTATGCTTATACGTGTACAGACAAGGTAGTAAAGCAAGCTAAAGGGATACAAACGAGCATCAAACAAATTAACATCGCCATTGACGATTATAACTTAATATTATTTAACCAGAAAGTAGAGAATACAGGTCTGGGCGATGCCATTTATTCCATCCCTTATGGTTATCATGAATGATAATGTCCTGTGCACACACCTCTGGGACAGGTATGTATCATCATATATATGTCTGTCGGTGGGAGATAATGGGGTTAGGATACATAGTAGGAGGCAGTTCCTCGCCCCAGTGTTGTCGAAGCTGAAGTGCTTCCATTCCCATCTCCCACAACTTATTATGTGTGTGTGTGTGTGTGATGATAATTTATCTATTTAGTGTATTTTTCCAGCAGCATAACATAGCACATGTAGGAGTCATATTCATCTTGTCAGATATGCTGTTGTTAATGTTGGCTGGTAGCATTATGTCCTGCTGTGTGTACATACTGTTTCTACAATATCTCAAGTGCATACTTGTACACTGTCCCAGTTATGTGTTTTTTTCAGCATACTATATATAGCCCGTTCAAGAGGTATCCTTCAATTTTCAGGCTTGTTACCAGTATGATCTGCTGTGTGTATGTACTGTTTTTTTTCAACAGCATTATATAGTACGTTCAAGAGCCATATTTATCTTGTCAGGAGTGTTGTTGTTGTTGGATGGTGGTGGTGTTGAATGGTGGCACGCTGTAGCCCATGCAAAAGGTAACCTTATATTGTCAGGCATGTTATCGATATGTCGTGATATGTGTACTATTTTCCATTCTACAATCATTCGTGTGTATACTTGCGCACAGTATTTGCCATCTATGTTGGGTCTCCAACCTGGGGTTGTGAATGTGAAATTGTATTCGTACCACACTAGCACTGTAGTAACTGGTGCAACATCGTACTTGCTTTTATTCGCTAGTTATTGTACTTCCCCGTTTTTTTTCTCTTAATCTACCTCTACTGTAATCTTCCGTGTCGCTGTCGTCTGTCTGTGCATTCCTTTGTCTGCTTTTGATTTTTTTTTTTAGGTGGGTCACTTTCCCCCTTTCGGCATTGTAAACCGCGTGTACACTATGCTTGCGGACCACTGGTGTTTTTCTCTTAAAAGCATACATGTACACGACTTGTTTGCATATACGGGAAAAACAATTCTGGTGGTGTTTTTGCTGGCGTAGTGTACTGCCCCGGTCCCAAGCCCAGGAGCCGTCCACATGGTTATACCATGCAGATGGTAAAGTGCGAGGGCAACACTTAAGGAGCAGTGTGAGAGAGCGACAACGCTGCTGCTGCTGCTGACGAGATCGTGTAAGTGTAATTATCCTAATGCTAGTTGTTACAGAACGAAATGTTTTACCATGCGCGCACGCTAGGCCGATGCACATATGTGCGTTATTTCTTCTCCTAACACTTATCATGCAATGGCAGACGTGTAGTCAGGGCAATGGACTGCCAAGGCGAGTGTAGCCGGACCGCTCCTGCACATCTCTTGCATTTTTTGAGTTCACAAACGACTACAAATAATTCCCAGTGCTTCTGGCGGCTGCCATTTTAACTACGCTCCCCGATGCTAGTGCACCTCTGTAAACGTATAGTGAGCGAACACACAAACAACACGACTGCGCCGATACCAGCGCTCCTGGTCACGACCTGTAGAACTTCAAACACACTGGTGGTGGGTGAAGGAGTTAAAGATAGCTGCATACAGCAGTCTACACGAGTGGTGGGAATTAAAGATGGCTGCCTACAGCAGACGACATCGATGGTAATGGAGGGTTCGAAACATAAGAGAGAGGTGGGAGACTGGAAGGATTGAGAAAAAACCCTGAGGGATAGAAACGATGGGAGAGGCAGGAAGGAGGATGGGAGGACTGTGAGAAAATCCCAGAGGTGGGATAGCATGTGGGAGAAGAGAGAGAATGGAGGGAATATGAGAAAGCCCCGAGGGGTAGAATGGATGTCAGCAGCAGGAAGGAGACTGGGAGGAGTGTGAGAAAACCCCAGGGGTGGAAGACGAAAGAGAACGAGAATAATATGTAAAAAAAAACCACATGGAATGCAAGAACATTAAGTGGGTGAATCAAATATGGCCGCTGCTGGCGAGGAATGACAGATAAGGAAGCCACCTCGTGGTATTATCCAAGATGGCGGCTGTGGCTCCGCAGCGCCGACGCCCCACGTCCCTTTAACAGAACTGCCACTTTATAACTACTTCGAATAAATTTTATGCATTTTTTTTCAGACAAACATGAAGGCGGTAATGACGTTTGGGTGATGTCACAACCTTCCAACTTTCTTGGACTAAATTTATTAAAAGCAATTTAACGGAATAAATTGAGAGAATTCATCACATATGCTGAAATTGTACACTGAAAACTCGTGCTACTTGCGCAGTAGTGCGAATAATACTTCATGCAGGAAAATTTCCTAATGACCAGTCGATAGAAAAAGTTGCAACTAACGATTACAATAAATGTAATCGCCGATTTTTTGTTTAGATTATTTTTCAACAGCAATCGAAAGAAGCCCTTTTGCAGGAACATTCGGCATTATTTTCTAAAAACTATGTACGGTATTTCTTGAATTTGTTTCATTACGCACATTATTACAATCTTAATAAATATTTTTTTCGTTTAACCACTAAATGTTGCCGCTGAAATTTGAGAGAAAAACTAGTGTTACGAAGTCATTGCACACCTTACAGGAGAGTGATGAAATGTGCATATAGACAGTTCAAGGTAAAGTGAGCACTTTTGAGGCCCTATTTACTTTTTTCCTATCAGCCATTTTTTACGCTTCAACCTATTTTTAAAATAAAATTGCCATGCACGTACCAAAACTTTTGTATACATTTCACCGAACTCGAAAGTTGACATCTAAGGCTACTATAAAAACATATTTATTGACTATTATTCCAAATGAGAGGGCTTCAAAAAGTGCTCACTTTACCGTGAATAGCCTTTAAAAGACGGGAACAACAATATACAAGTCAGAGAATATGTGAGGGAGGGAGAAACCGATAGCTACTGTAATACTGCTGTCCTTGATGCTGACATTTGTAGGAGGGTGCCAAGACAACTCAAACTGCAGTACGCCGTCGATCGCATGTAGAAATGCATTGTGTGCAATGAGTTCTCTTGAGGTGGCCTCCTACCTGGCTCTTGAACTGCGATGCAGACTGTTTAAAATCCCGTTTTTTTACGAAACAAGTAAACGTGCACCCAAAAAGCTTATCTAAAAGAGAAAAGATACTTCAGACTATCCATTTGTGGTACTTTAAAGACATTCACATTCATTGAAAACATTTTAATGCCCTCCAACATGGTTGAAAATGGCTTTTCCAGACTGCTGTTTCTCGAAATGCACGAACCAGGTTCGTGCGAAACTAAGGTAGAGGAGTTCACCGTTTTTGCTACAGTTTCACGTCCAATAAAATTACAGGGTCTCCGCCTCAACTCTCGTAGTTCCAGCAGTACGGCGGGAGCACTGCACGCGAGTTCACGAACTGAGCGTAGAGGCAATAACGCTTTACATGCCATAGCCAACGTTAACACGTAGCAGCGCTTCATCGATTTTTGCCTAACATAAACACCTACGCCTATATAAAACACCCCCCCACACACACACCATACATACCTACACATACCTCTACATATACACACACATACCTGGCTAGGCGGCAGTCTTAAACACCAGAACGCAGGTTGATGGAGTAGGAAACATTACAAGGGGAGAACGAAGCACGTGTCTCGTGGTGGTCTAAGCGCATGCGCCATTACGCCGCCAATTACTCCGCTCATCTGGCGCTGGTCGAGTGCTCGCTTGCCGGTAATGACGTAAGACGCGCCGGAAGTAGCGGTGGCCGCGGCCTGGCGCAGCTGCGGGGCCTTAATCAACGGCAGAGCCGCCCACGAGCAGTTGAATGAAGTGGTCATGCTCCTTCGTGCTCATCTCCCACTGCCCGTCCGTCCCCGAGTAACTCTCCATTATCCCTTCACTAACATTTCATTTCATAACACAACTAACATTCTAAGACAATCATTTAATTCCTTTTTAAAAGGGGAAAAAATTGCTCCACCAAGAATTTATATTTTATATTTCTTAGTGCCTGTGGTAAAGTTGTACAGGTTGTCCGAAAAGTCTTTCCTTGATTACAAACTTTATTTATATCCGCTATATGTAAGATAGAGATATTTAACTGGTGCCAAAATGTCGGTAAAATAACCAAGTTTTATGTGTTGCAGGTTTCAGTAACATGGCTGTAGTATAGCAGTTACAGTGTCCAGGAAACCGGACGTGTTTACGAACCCGGAGGAAGCTCGGTGTGTCCTCTGGTACCATGAGACCCAGCCACCAATAACAGTGCAGAGGAACTTACATACAACTTATGGAAAGATGCCATCCGATGTCAAGAGCATTAAGTCGTGGTAGGACATGTTCAAGAACACAGGAACTGTTGCTGACTTACCGAGAACTGGCTGACGATCAACCTCAGCTGAAAGGGTAGAAGCAGCGGGAAAAAAAAGTACACATTTACAAATACATTCAAAGTACTGAAATTTTTTAATGTAAACATCCTGTGCTACCTTCTTCGTTTAAAAAAATATATATTATTTTTACGACTAGTAATATACTCCTTAAATCCTTGGTATGCAACTATACTCAATGGTTCTGTACTTAAATCACTCGGTGTCGCATATTTCTGGCATAAATTTAGATGCAATATATAGCATTCTTCGTGAAACAGCTACAAGATCTATTATTTTCGGCATGGCACGTTTTTATGACTCATTTCAAAGAAGAAACTAGAGAAATATTTAGCCAATCGCCATGGCTGTAAAATACCGAAATACAATCCACGATTCATGTTGTATGAGATGCATGCTTACACAATTCAAATATGAACATTTTGTAGTGAAATAATTCTAAGCTTAAGCTCATCACTTTGAATATTCGTATTACATTACTGAAACAAGATATAGATTTATAATTTTCACGCTCCTAAACTTTAACGGTTTCAGTGTACTAAGGCGATAAAGGTTTGAAGTTTTATTTGCAAGGAAAAGCCTAAATAATAGGACATCCTCGTCCGGTAGATTCCGAACTACTCAATAATCGAGACTTTGCTCACTAAACACGAGCCACGAACTACTCAACAATCGACACAGCGCTCACTGATCACGAACTACGAACTACTCAATAATCGACACAGCACTCGCTGATCACGAGCCACGAACTACTCAAAAATAGACACTTGGCTCACTGATCACGAGTCACGAACTACTCAAAAATAGACACTTGGCTCACTGATCACGAGTCACGAACTACTCAAAAATAGACACTTGGCTCACTGATCACGAGTCACGAACTACTCAAAAATAGACACTTGGCTCACTGATCACGAGTCACGAACTACTCAAAAATAGACACTTGGCTCACTGATCACGAGTCACGAACTACTCAAAAATAGACACTTGGCTCACTGATCACGAGTCACGAACTACTCAAAAATAGACACTTGGCTCACTGATCACGAGTCACGAACTACTCAAAAATAGACACTTGGCTCACTGATCACGAGTCACGAACTACTCAATATCGACAATTTGCTCACTAATCATGACACACAGACTACTCAACAATCGACACAACACTCACTGGTCACGAGATATGGATTTCTCAATCGAAGCGGCATTCACTGGTCACGAGAGATAGACTACTCAATAGACGCGGCACTTACTGGTCACGAGACACGGACTACTGAATAATCGATACTTTTCTCACTGATAACGACCCACGAACTAAACAATAAGCGACAATTTGCTCACTGATCATGAGACACGGACTAATCAGTAATCGAAACGGCGCTCACTAATCACGAGACACGAACTACTCAATCGACGCGGCACTGACTGATCATGACCCACGAACTACTCAGTAATCGACATGGCGCTCACTGATCACGAGCCATGGACTACTCAATCGATACAGCACTCTCTGATTATGATCCACGAACTACTGAATAATCGACACTGCTCACTGAACACAATCCACGAAATACACATTTTGATGCGGTGCTCACCAATTACGATCCATGAGCTACTCAACAATCGACGAAGATAGCATAATGTATGGAATCTAATAAACAATAACAACATGTTAATAATTGCATTATTTATAATATAAAAGACAGAACTAACAGAATAATTTTTTTTATAAAAATACACTCTGGTATAATAGTGTGATCACAGAAAAGTATCAACATTACTAAGTATTAGAAAAAAATAGGTTGAACTGTGAAATATTTATAGCTGGTACTCTTTGAGCCGAAATGATTATGTAGACTAGGAGACAAAAATCCGAAAAATGTGTGATGTGCGTACTCCTTTCGGTATAGATTAAAGGATAAAAAATTTGTCTTATTTTGTGCTTTTCCATCAAAATAAATTTTTCAAACTGTGAAAAATAGGTAACGAAGTCTACAACTACTTTAATATTTAAAGTATTCTAAAAAAAATGCAAGAGTAAAATTAATTCTCGCTCCTTCTAGGATTCTACAAAAAAGCATGTGCACATTGCAGTAAGTGTCTTCGGCATAACATACTGAATCATATAGTACACGAAATAACGCAAATTCAGAATTCTGGGAGGCCGCGGTGACGCAGCGGCTAGAGTTGGCAAACCAGGTTCTATTCCCGGCGGGTTAACTTTCCTCCTTCCTCCACCCCGCCCCAATTTTCGCACGTGGGAATCGTGCTGGACGATGCCGCTGGTCGGCGGTTTCCTTAGGGGTCTCCTGTTTCCCCGCCCTTGCATTCCGGCGCTGCTCCATACTCACCTCGCTTCACCCTCATCAGCTCTCAATGCTCTGATGTTAAGGCTTGGCTTCACCCCTTTTGCAGAAATTCTTCGTTTCCGCGTCGTAATTTCGGATTCATAGTAATTAATGACAATGCACGATTTTAGAAAATCTACATTTTACGAGTTGTTTAGTATTTTTTGGCGTAATTTGAACTGTGTGTTATCTGCTTCTTGTAAAACGTTGATAATTTATTAATAAAATATAAATATGTTCTCGGCTTTTTTCAACAAGCAGATAACACACAAATAAAATTACGCACAAAAATATTAAACAACTCGTAAAACGTAAATTTTGTATAATCGTACATTGTCAATAATTACTAATAATTCGAAATTATGAAGCGAAAATGAAGAATTTCTGCGAAAGTGATGAACCCGAGTTTTAAGAGTCGCCCAGATCTTTCCACTTAAAATTATTTACAGTAAAAGCAAAGCACTAACCATATTGAGTATGTATACAATTATTCGTTTCAATTTTAAGGAGGAAGGCTATAAAATACAGGATGAGTATAAAAGAATACTCCAACTTTGAAGGTCTATAATATCAAAACCAAACAACCTACAACCTTGATTAACCAATGAAATGAACCGTGGAACAATGAAGTTTGTTTACCATAGATTCATAAATGTTCAATTTGACTACCATGAGCGGCCCGAACGACATCTACGCGATAATGAAACTCGTTCCACACTCTTGTCAGCATGTCTGGTGTTACGTTTGGATGGCGTCCGTAATTCTCGTTTTGAGGTCGTCGATGTTAGCCGGCAATGGTGGACAAAACACTTGATCATTTATGTACCCCCATAGAAAAAAATCGCACGGGGTACGATCCGGGCTTCTTGGGGGTCAGTGATAAAGAGCCTGGTCACCAGCTGCTCCTCAACCAATCCAACGTTGCGGCAAGGTCTCGTTGAGGTATCCGCGAACAGCTAGGTGCCAATGGGATGGCGTACCATAAAGGAAACATCAGACCGTCCCCTTCACATTGACGTGTCGAATGCGAGCTCGCTACCCCCGCACCACCTCAAACCGAGAGTTACGAACGCCATCCAAACAGTAACACCGGAAATGCTGACAAGAACGTGGAACGAGTTTGATTATCGCGTAGATGTCGTTCGGGCCGCTCATGGTAGTCAAATTTAACATTTATGAATGTATGTTAAACAAACTTCGCGGTTCCACGGTTCATTTTATTGACCAATCAAGGTTGTAGGTTGTTTGGTTTTGATATTATAGACCTTCAAAGTTGGGGTATTCTTTTATACTCATCCTGTATAATTAGAAAATATGTATGAATATAAATTCCATCACCTAAAGGAATATAAAACTTAATAGAAAACCACCGATACGCCACGGAATTACACTTTAATTCACGTCAGCATGGCAGATCTTGGTAGTGTCACAACTTACCAAAACCATAAATCTCGAATTTTTGGTTCGCGTTCTTAGATCTCGATCAGAACATTTATCTTAACTTGCAGGACTTATTTTTCAGTCTTAAGAATAAATTAAAGACGGTGTTTTTGTCCCCCCATTTTTGCTAAGTACTAGCAAAAGCTGCAAAAGAAATTCTACGGAAACTTTGCGATGCATGTGCACAGAAATAACTAGCTCATCAGATAAAGCAAATAATATAACGTGCCCGAGAAATTCGTGGAAGTTAAAGAAATTGTTCCAAATCTTATTACTTTGCCATATTCTCTTACACTGACGGATTAAAAATTTTGCAGTTTTCTACTTGAAAGTTTAAGCTAATAATGGAGATAAATTTCTTTGCGATCACTTTTAGTAATATGAAAGTCCAACATTTGCAGGTTACATGAAAGATTACTGTCCTGTTTTACGTACTTTATTCAATAGAAATACAATAGACGGCTCTCAATAATCTACCAGGACGGCTGTACACGCCCAGCTCCTGCCTATCTTAGTGTATATTATCCCGGTATCTATTTTGTGAGAGGGTTTACACACTATTGGTGGGTAAAAAGTAATTATATTACTTATTGTGACTACCATGTAATTTTCCTATACAGTGTAAGGAATTTTCTAATAATTTTTATGGAATTTTCCGATACTTCCATCAAATATTATTTTCTTTTACTCTTAGGAACTAATCACTTTCTAGTGGTGTAAGTAACCTCATATATTTGTACGGTAATTTTCCCTCACGTGTAGTGATGACTTGCTTCCTTATATGATGGGGAATTTTATCTTAATTTTTTACAGTGTTCCTACTATAAAAAGCTATAATCGTTAACAAAATTTCAATATCGTTTGCGTAATTCCGAAGATCACGCAATGTGCACAGCACAGTATTGTTTAGTAAACAATTTATTCTTACATATATAGTGTATGTGTGTGTATATGCTTGTGTTTTCAGCTTCAGAATGAAACAAAGTCAGTTATATATGTTCATTATGTATTAAATTGCACGCTATTACAAACAGTAAGTTACACCAAAGGCAACTTTTAGTGTGCGGATGCAACTTATATCGCAACTATCAAAGGCGCTTTATAAAGCACACACAAAAAGCCTTTAAATACTAATCTAAATAAAAACTCGTACAAAGACTATTTACTTGCATTTTTTAATTTAATATGAAACAACCCCTTCTCAAGAACTCCACGTGATAAAAAAAACTGAAGTTCTGGTTATGCGTTAAATATATGGAACCGGTGTAGTTATTAATAAATTGCAGAAATATATGGCGCTTTATACTGATACTTCATATATGTATATTTTTATATAGACCTACATCGTGATTTTCTGATAAATAAATTATTTATTTAATAAATTCGTTAATTAACTGTATACAGCATTAGTCAATTTAAAGTCTCGTGTCATCGTTTCGAGTAATAACACTTAAACACAAAAAATTAAAATTAAAAATTTTGTTTGTAGTCTAAGTCACTTTATGTGTTACTGGTTCTGTTTTTTTAGCAGGTTCCAATTCAAATACCATTATATTAAATTATTAGTTATTTTGTATCCGTTACTTGAAAATGTAGAAGTATTGAGTGAAGATATTTGGGCGTCTCTTAAGGGGAGTCGGCAGTCCCAGTTAAATTATTTTTATAGATTTACCGCCACAAATTTGATTTCAGGAGGTGCATTACAATTTTTGGCACGACAAAGCATGACTAATACCTTCCTTAATGTGCTTGAATTGTTACAGCTGCTCTGCATTTGATAATTTCTAACTTGTAGCAGCCGAGGTAAAACAATTGATTATTTCGAGGGAGCGACTACAGAGGTCACAATAGCTACAGCAGTCAAACAGAACAGATTTCAGAAAACGCATTAAGTTATACACAATGTCATGTCGTCCGAAGAAATCCATCCAAAATCCACGTTAGCGGGTAGTCGCCGAAAATAAAAAAATCCAAGATGGCGGGGGATCTACCTTAACATCGAGGTCTTAAGAGCCGATGGTGGTGAAGTGAGGTGAGAATGGAGCAACGCTGGAATGAAAGGGCGGGGGAAACTGGAGATCCCCGAGAAAACCCGCCGGCATGATTCCCACAGGCGAAAATCTAGGAGCGGCCCCGCCGGGAATCGAACCCTGTTCGCCTTGGCGCGAGGCGTGTAGTCTAACCCCTGTAGAAGTATTCTTGTCGATTAGACATAATGAAGATAAATAATGTTAGCGCATTACAAGATACCCCAGCTACCGCGTACTATGAACCCAGGCAATAAAAATGTACAACTGTTGCAACCAGCTCGGTTAGTTCTTTTTCTTTTGGGCATTCTCTTGTTCTTTTTGCCACGTCAAGATGCTCATTCGAAGTCATAAACCGAGGAGAGAGTTAAGTGGCTCTAAACAACGCAAGAAAGGCGTTTACATTTACTGCTTACAGCATAGAAACCTCCGCAATGCCAAAACAATACACAGCTCTTATTTTACTAGGCTTGATTGCACTTCGGAAAAGCGACAATAAATTTAATAGTTCCATTTATTTTGGAAATAAATGGGCTTTTAAAATTGATGGCTTCATGATTTTACAGCTTCAACAGGAAAGACTACAAACAAACACATGGTTCATTTGAATGGACTCGACATATTCATTACGCGGAAAAAATAACTTATGCTACTAGGTACCGTAATAGTTTTAAAAATTCACATAAAATATGGACTTGTAAGTTAAAAATTTAATGGGGCCAAGATGTCTATACGCATCGCTGTTGTAGCTAACTTCGTTGTTCGAAGCTCACTATTTCATCTCCCGACATACGCCCCTGAAGTAGGCACACTTTAAACAAATATTTCGGAAAACTTCTGAAACTGCAGTGAAAGATTTTACCGTTTACACATTATAGAAAACTTACCACACAAGCTATAAATGTATACAGCGTGTTTCTAAAACATGCGCACAAACTTCGGCAGGCAATTCCTTACGAAAACATAAGACGAATATGTATGTACAGCTTATCGCCTATAGTGATTATTGAGGGAGCTACGCACCCCCAAAATTTGAATTTTAAAATGCGTTTAGTAGAAAATATCAGAATTCACTGGTGATTAAGCAACAAATCGGTGAATGGTGTTTTGTATAAATTAGATCTTACACGTCTATAAACGCGGTGGGTAATATCATTACAATTTATTTTGTAAATGGCTGTTAGGTATCCTGTGTTTGCATCAAATTTTGTAATGCTAAGTTCTAAGCAATTTTTAAATACAATCTGTGAATCAGAACGTCTAAGTTAACAAAAAAAGTTAATCTTGTCGGAACACTCTCAGGTGAACCGCTTGCGAGATAATTCGCGTTGAAAATTCAAAACAGTTCGCGTGTTGCATACCAGGTAGGCAAACGGCGTCGGATACCAAAATATTAATAATTTTATATTTGTCCAAACTTTGTTCAACTTGTACGCATTGTATGTAATAAAATCTTCAAATAATTTTTTTTCCTGTTTTCCCGCAACCATAATAACAAATACTAATTAAGATGTACAAATAAAAAAAATTTACAACGTTTACATATGTAATCACCAAATAAGAGCTCACATTTTAAAAAAATTACAAATTTGGAACATTTCTTTATATTTTCATTTTTTCCCGTATATATGGTTTGTTATTTTGTAATTACATATGTTTCACGCGGTAGCACATGGCATTAGTTTACTTTGTAAATTTTTTCATCTGTACAACTTAGTTGGTATTTGTTATTACGGCTGCAGCAAAACAGAAAAATTTTGTATTGGTCATAAAATTATTTAAAAAATATAAAGTGTAAAATTTTTTTATACAAGTTAAACAATGTTTGGAACAAAAATAAAGCTATTAATTTTTCGGTATCCAACACCCTTAAGAATCCATTGTTCTGATTATGTTAGATAAACATTGCCAAAGCCCATGTCACTTTATTCATGTGTCGTGTACGTAAATGTGTCAATATTGTGCACGTTCGTGCACCAATGTATACGAAACAAGAAACACACGACTCCAGTGACCATTAACTCAAACACTGCACTTTCACTACAAAGTCAAGTCGTAGAACTACTTTTCTTGATTCGCTGCTATCTTAACAGAGAACCTGCACGCCGGTATGTATTGCATCGCGTATGTAGGTGTGAGTGGTATTTCTTTTTTCAATGTGTGATTTCAAAAGTGCGAAGTTCTCGATGAAAAGTCTTTAGGAACGCTACTTTAAAAAAAGTTAACTACTCCACTAAGCATTTGACTCTTTGTAGTCTATTTGCGGTTTCTTCACACTTTTTGAAACAAACATTTGAAAAATTACCCCACGTACGACGTGTTTGGTTATTTCCTAAATACGCCACGTGCCACAAGCATTTTATAGATGTGTTAAAATAAAAGTAGCTTACTTTCGGGTATGTTTAAGGTTAACATATATTTAATCTATCAGTTATAATAGTTTATTTTTAATTAAGAATAAAAACAGAGACAAAATAGGTGTGCTGGTAACGCCTAATAATAAATAGTTTGAAAGTATAACTTTAGCAAGGCCTTCAGAAAAGTTGGAAGTAAACGTGAATGGACTATAGAAAAGGTGTATACAATGACGTGGTAAATTTCAAAAAAATTTCTTAGAGTGCATAAATTTCACGGATTTTCAAGTGAGTGGCATTCAGGGCTACCATGTCTCCCACACTCTTATACACAAGAGGAATAATAAAGACTGAAGAAAAGCACGAATTTGTTAAAAAAAAATTTAGAGACACACAAATCCACGTATTAATTGTTGTGTGCACGTTACGTATGCAACTGTATGTTTACCGTTCGATCGTACACGTTGCTCTTATCTTTCCCAAGAAAACCGCATGGAAAAACTAGGTGCCTTCTTCGAGAGTATGAAGGAGATGGCGACAGTCTTGTAGTTTTCAGGACGGACATAGTAAGTGAAAAAACAAGTACCACACATTTAGTACGGGAAACAAATCAAAGAATTTACCTGACACGTTCGGGATCGAGTTTCCAAAGAAGTCGATATTATTTATGTTGACCGCGGGCAAGAGGAAAATCTATCTGTTATGTAAAGTTGTGAAGTGCACAACAATTGTACGCCAAGAGCGAGGATGTTAGTCACGTGGGAAAAAGCATCAACGGTGCTGTTGCATCTATATCTATTGCGGGCCATACAAGTATGCTATAGCGTTTCGTAAGTGCTGCGCTTGGAAATAAGAGGAAATGTTTCACAAAACACGGCAGTCTACTTGCATTTTTAATACATCTTGAGTACTAGAAAGAATTTAGTACTTTGCATGTGTTCTGTTCCACAAAACTACTGGTATCGGCAAATTAATCGTAAACTGAACATTACTTTTTATTAACTAAAGACGGTTGACAAAAGATATTAATAGTAAAATAAAAATGCTATTTTATGTGTATGTATACAATATCGTTAAATTAAAATCTTATTTATATAGTATCTATAAATTATAATATTTCATTTATATTCAATATTAATAAAAACAGTGAGAAAACAGGTGTGTTGGTAACTCCTAGTAAGAAATAGTTCTTGTGCAAAATGTTGTTACACTGAGTGCGCAGGAATGCGGTGCGTTGTCCCTTTGGTGTAATTTTTTTTAGCTTCGTTTGCGCGATGCGGAGGAATATCCTGGAAGTGTGAAGTAACCGTCAATGGACTATGGCAAGCAAGCGACTTGATCCCACGTGGCGTGCCACCGTCATCGCCAGCACGAGGTGGAGAATCTCCGCTCGGCAAACACGGGCCCCAGGTTGTACAGGGGCGAGCTTATCTCATGGTGACAGGCGCTGCGAGAGGAGAACACGAGCCCGGTGGCAGGACGTGACGACACGAACGCCGAAGGTAAGTTAATGGGCCGCAGGGGGTCGCCACTCGGACAAGAAGTGGGGCCACGAAGAGCCCGCGCGTTGACAAGGACAGCCACTGCAGGGCGGAGACGGAGGAGACGTGTCGGCAGAGTGTCTCGCCCGTCCTCGCTAGACCTTCCGGCCGAGGTGCCGCGCGTCAGGTCAAGTGGCCAAATAAACTCCTCTATAGACTGTTCTGAAATCATCCTCGGAAAAAAATCACCGCCCGTTAACTTTATCTTGTGCTACCGTACACGTTAGTATAGACTGTTCACGGTAAAGTGAGCACTTTTTGAACCCCTCTCATTTGGAATAGTAGTCCATAAATATATTTTATTGTATGTAGCCTTAGACATTAACTTTTGAGTCCGGTGAAATATATTCACTGTGTTTATTACTAACATGGCAATATTCGTTTTTAGGAGAAAGGACTAAACATTGTTGATAGGAAAAAAGTAACTAGGGCCTCAAAAGTTTTCACTTTATTGTGAACAGTCTATACCAACGTGTAAGGTAGCACAGTGTAAGGTTAACGGGCGATGATTTTTTTTTTCAGAGATTGATTTTAAAAGTAAGTAATGAACATGGTGTATATGTCGTAGGGACATGATAAAACCGGAGATTTGATCAAATCCCTAAAGTAGATGATCAATTCACGGAAGATGTTAAAACGACAACTCTGCGGGGTGATTTCCCTAAAGAAAGTAAGTGATTTGATCAAGTCCCTTAACTGCTTTAGTAAAAAGATGTTATACTTGAAGCTGGTAGCCTCATTACCTATAAAAAATTGCCGGCGAGTCTTGAAATGACTATAACACCAGTAGTGAACCTTCCTGCTGGCACTGGGGCTCGGCCAAGGTGCGTAATTTATGGCTACGCTTTGGGTGAGTCCTGACTTCTTTATTCATCTTTTCACTAAAACAGTTAAGGGACTCGATCAAATCACTTACTTTCTTTAGGGAAATCACCCCACAGAGTTGTCATTTTAACATCTTCCGTGAATTGATCATCTACCTTAGGGATTTGATCAAATCTCCGGTTTTATCATCTCCCTGCTATATATATTTCACCGGACTCGAAAGTAAACGTCTAAGGACACAAAAAATATATTTATAGATTATTATCCCAAATGAGAGGGCTTAAAAAAGTGCTTACTTTACGGTGAATGGCCTGTATAAATCCGCACGTGGGGAATCGTGCCAGACGATGTCGCTGGGCGGCGGGTTTTCTCGGGGATCTCCCGTTTCCCTTGCCCTTGCATTCCGGCTCCGATCAATTTCTACCTCGCTTCACTCTCGTCAGGTCTCAAGATTCCACTTGTATGCACGCTACCTTCCAAGTTGGCAGCGAATAAAGTAAAATGACATATTGCCAATGTAATGATTACATTTATGACAAATTAAGTTTGTGTTTTTATTTCTTTGTACATATTACAGAACTAATTGGCATTTTTGTAATACGTTTATGTCCCTAACAACTAGATTTTTTGCTTACCTGGCTGACACTTGAATAAAGTCATGAAGCCTATGTCGATACAAATATGTACACATGGCAGAAAAACAAAAATGAGGAGAAAATTAGAAATTTAGCAGGGCTTTAAAAAGTGCCCAATTAACCATGAACAGCGTATAGGCAACGGCAGACGCGAGATTCTCTCTCACTCAGACCAAAGACGAGGTAGACCGATCTCGCTGGCTGCGCACAACCAGTCTCCGTGTCCCAACATTGCACTGCTCGCCTGCCAACATGACTAGCAAAATCTGCATACATTGGATTTGAGGTTAGAACACTGATTAGTTAACAAGTGTTTTGAGATGTTTGTATACACTCTCTAACCAATTCGGAATGCAGTTAAATTCAAATTGGTAAACGTATTTTATTCATATAAAAGTGCTTGTCTTTTGAAAATCTCTGTTTAAAACAAACACTTTCATCACTCTTGACCACGTGACTCAGTTGTGTAGGTTTGAGGTAGGTCAATGTGGGGTACGAGCGCAGAAGACGAATAATCAGTTCGCCTCGTCTTTAGTCTATGGTCTCACCTAGTGCGCTTGTTTCCTGAGTGCACGGATGTGCCTCGGCATCTTTCAAAGGGCATATCCATCAAATTTTGAATTTATTTTTTATTTCGCCGTTTCTCGCTTTTCAGATCACATATTTTAAAAGGAAGGATATCAAGGCATAGGGCATAAACATATCAAATATTTTTAAGTTCAGAATATTTTGCCCATGTGATTGTTTCTTGCATCTGTAACCGTAACCTATATTAACTCATTATTAATATTTTTTTCAGTCTCACACGAGAAAGAGAAAATGCAGACCTAAAAATCAGTCCTTTGTGGTTTCAGGAATTCTGTAAAGTAGTTACTGTTTAAATTTTAATATTATATGTTAACAGTTAGTTGAAACATTTTTACAGGTTTTGATATTTTTTTATACCATTGTGACATGATATCAGTGATGACTCATTAAAAATACAAAAAAATTTCAGAACAAGCTTTGTCATATTTTTAAGCATAAAAATGAGAATTATATCTTAAAACTATGACTCGTACAAATCCGAAAGAGTTATTTGAACACTAAGTTTGTTTTCAGCTAAAAGTGTGTACTGAAGTCATAGGAGTGAAATGTAGCAATTTATTTGTAACCTGACACTTAGTTCATTGGCGGCAAGGAATTAATTTACGCAGATTCATTGCCATATGTAAGTCCTGCATACATATAATGTCAATATGGGCGTTGGCTATCGTATAAACTGTATGTTCCGTGCCCATCAATTTTTTATTCTTGTAATTATAGCAATTCGGAACTCATTGTAAATATATTCACTTTATTTTTTATTTTCCTATTTTTTTTGCGGGTAGATCAGAAAACAAAGATATGGGTTTAATTTTATTTTATTGAGATACTAGCGAACCGGCCCGGGTTCGTCCGGGTAGAATTGAGTTTTACAGTGATACACTAATTAATAAATTGGGAAAGGACCTTTTAATTTATTTGAAAACAGAATTATAATATTATAACATGTTGGCCTAGGTTTTAACTGATTACGGCACCCCAAAAGGAAGGAAATATTTTTTTACTCTATGGCCCAGGAGTATGGTATTTTTTTGGAATTTATCCGTGCAACTATCGCGTAGTTACCACATTTCCGCTTTCCAGGGTCTATGTATGAAAATCAAAACGTGAGTTTCATTAAGTTGTAGCTTTAGAAATAAGCGTACCTAGGTACTACTTTTTGCGCTTGGCTGAGGGATCTTAATCATCACCAAAGTTAAGCAACGTTCCCAGCGGCACACATTTGGATGGGTGACTGTTTAGTGGCATAACATCTGAGCGCTTCCGGGCTTTTGTAGGCACGTTAAATATTCGGTCCCGGTTGTTATCGATTGATAGCAGTCGTTAAGCATTTCATAGGTCCTTGGGTGGCCTGGTAAACTCTGAGACCAGAGGAAAAAATATTTCGGTCACGTTCCCAGCCGTTGCAGAATTACGTTTTGTTGTTATTCCACAAGAACCGTACAATTTTCCGGGATAAAAGTATCCTATACCATATTACAGGACCTAAAGTACCAACATACTAAATTTCATCAAAATTCGTTCAGCCGTTATGGAGTTGAGTGGTAACAAACCCACACAGACTTTCGCATTTATAATATTAGTAGAATTAGTAGGAATAAGGATAAATATACGTTTTGAGTCACGCAATTAAGACATTTACTTATTTCTTCAAATTTTGCCGATAACTTTAATTATTTCATAAATAAATACCGTCTTAAAAATATACATAAGTATTTTTGCTGTGCCAACGAAATTATCTGTAATGTTTGTAATGACTACAAACTGTTAGTTATTATACATTTATCTTTTTTCTTTATCAGTTATAATGTAATTCTGTAGTTACAACACAAGTACAACAAATAGTGCACTTAAAATTTTAATTCAAAAGTTAAAATTGAAATGTGGGCGAACCGCATGATAAATGAACGTATTTTTATAATGAAATTTTGAAATTTACAAAAAAAAAAATATAAATAAGAAATGTAAACCCCTTTTTTTTTTTATTCTTTTCCGAAATGACAATTTCTTCCATTGTCGTACTTTTTTCATAGGATTATTTTATAAACACCGGAAAAGGATGGCATGTTACATTTATTCTTCCGCAACTTTACGGAAGCAATGTCGCCTTCTCTGGGGTCAGGGTCCCTTCTGACTGTAGGTTTTCACGGTAAAGTGAGCACTTTTAAAAGCCCCGCCCAAGATCTACTTGTAAGCACATTGTGTATCCTTCCACCATATGTAAAAGCAACATTGCCGTGGACCTGACCACTTTATTCATGCGTCGGTAAAGGGAAAATGTGAAATTAATATAAAAGTAGATATTTTACAAACGTTATAATCCATACACTTGTATGCTTTTAAAAATTCAGACAGAAAAATAAATCATTGCAGTCAAATGTTTACCGAACACTTTTAATTCAACATTGAGACATGGAACTACTTTCCCTCCGTCGCGTCGTTGCCAACTTNCAAATGTTTACCGAACACTTTTAATTCAACATTGAGACATGGAACTACTTTCCCTCCGTCGCGTCGTTGCCAACTTTACTGGGCGCATGCCACTACGTGTGCCCGTTAAAAGTACACACAGGTAGGGATAGATATAATTTTCAAGGGTTGATTTCGAAAGTGCTCACTTTACCGTGAACAGCCTTTAATGGCACGGAAGCAGCTGCATCGCCGTAATTACGCCACTCTGTACAACTGAAAATGTTTGCTCAGTTTTGCGGTCCGATAAACGCAGCCCTTAAATAACCATGGATGGGCACGTGGTACAGTGTATAACCTTCCACAGGGGACGAAAAGGTAACTCAGGACGCAGTTATGAGCACAAAAACGTTTCAGAAATTAAGACTTGAAAGATACCTCTCTCGGAAACGCTGACTCTTCGTTCATGGGAAAAGATTATCTTCACGACAGAACACACACGTCAATTTAAATAAAACTTATTGTTGAAATTTTCTTCATAGGGAACTTTGCATGCTCAAATAATTCTACAGCTCATTCTCTATGGACTTTTCCTAGCTGTGGCTTCTATATTTTTTTAATGGAACGTAATAACACACTAAGAAATTATTCATAAATTAACATGTGTGTATGTGTATAGAAAAAATCGCGGATGGCACCGTTTTGGCATTTGCTCAGTTCAAAAGTTCCCAACTGTGTATAATAGGATTCCTATATTTGTAGCCTGATGTGCAGTAAGTTTCCCATACAATTTATACATTAATGATTTCCATTATAGGTTAAAAAATATACNTTTGTAGCCTGATGTGCAGTAAGTTTCCCATACAATTTATACATTAATGATTTCCATTATAGGTTAAAAAATATACTAGGAAAAAAAATTTTACACTGAAGGTTTTACTAAATGTGAGATAAATTTTTCTGACATCGCATGCTTGCTGCGGCAGAATCGTTATTTAGAAGTTCAATTGAAGCAAAAAATTACAGAAGAGGAAACGATCACAACGCAAGAAGATGCGGCTATTCGGCTCGATTGAACTGCAATATACTTTCACATCATATTCCGGGAAAACGATGGATGCTATTTCAAAGATTATGACCAGTTTGTCTGGACTTCGGAATCCAGGATGGGAGAATACACTAGTGAGTATATTTACAAATTATCTTTTGGGCTTTAAATAAGAGGATGTTACAGTTTAATTTGCGCTTACCGTGAAAATAACTGCTATGATTGCCAAATTTACAAAATAATTAAATCCATTGGCTAAAGTCTAACCACCAAGTGAACTCGAAATACTAACCGTAGTAGCTACAGGAAAACTGTATTCTCCCAGAGAACCCTAAAGCTGCAACGCAGACAAGCAGTAAAGGCGCTAAACCAAATACATCCGTGATTATCCTATGAATGCTGGGGGAAAAATATTAGAGCTGTGTGGTATGAAAAACAGGCGAGGGAGAGAGAGAGACAGGGGAGAGGGAGAGAGAGAGGGAGAACGCGTGTAGAGATTCTCGAGCTAAAAAACACAAATATCCGTGCAATATGTACGCTTTCAATAGGCAATAAAACGGAAGCTCGTCAAGCTTGCGATGTAAAACAGAGTGAATGTAGGAAATAAGCCATTAGCAGGGAATATCTGGCTGGATCAGTGAAAATCCAACCCAACCGAATGATAAGTTGCTGAATACAATAAATGTCCGCAGATCACTTCAGTGGAACGTTTTCAAAGATTTTCCAGTGATTTTAACAACTGCGTAGTAAGAAATAGATTGTTCATTACTGCACTGTCACCGATTCAAATTTAGTATAACCAGATCTTCAGATGGCAAAATGAACCATGAAACGTAGCAGAAATGTCAGCAGCTAGACACGATTCTGATAATTTAGAAAGTCAATACTGATGCTCAGTGAAGTCTACCACTAAAGTAAGCAATGTATACTAAATATTAATAAATACAACTATTCAGGGGCTGATGAAACTTTCTATCCATATGAATGAATTTAGAACTTTGGAATACAAAAAAAAATATCAGCTGATCAGACCACTCATAATTGTGAGTAAAAATGATTTGAAATTACGAACCGGAATATTTTAATGGATATGGATTAAACCATCCTCTTCTACGTATGAGGTTTTCCTAACACGGCGAAGACTATTTTTTTTTAAATCAGCAAATAATAAACCACACTAAAATAAGGAGAGGGGGTGTCAAACATTTGACATAAATAACACCACAGACAGTATCGGTACCAGTGAGATAATAAAGAGGAAAAAAAATGTTTAGACACATGGTGCCGACAGAACGCTTTAAATAAAAACATGCTTCACTTCTGGTTATCCCAAAAAAAAAATCTTGTTGACCTATTTACGTCTCAATTAAGAGGTAAAATGGCAGAATCTTTGTTCGATTTACACGTCCAATAGAAACGATTAATTCTCCAAANTCTTGTTGACCTATTTACGTCTCAATTAAGAGGTAAAATGGCAGAATCTTTGTTCGATTTACACGTCCAATAGAAACGATTAATTCTCCAAAAATGTAATGTTTGAAAATAGTATCCAAAAACAAATTCCTGCGAGTAAAAATATATACTGATACAATTTCACAATGTTTGATAACATTCCTTAAGAACTTAAAGAAAATAATTTCTGTTACCAAATGTTAAACCCTAAAATAGGCAGGACACTGGAAAGACGAGAAGCACCCTACTACAAATAAGCGAAGCAGTCATTATATTTGAAAACTCATAAAATACAGCTTGGCTTACGAGCGCGACTTCTTAAAACATTAGATGATGGAGTAATTACACAAGTTCCGAGTACAGTGTGACAAAAATNGGCTTACGAGCGCGACTTCTTAAAACATTAGATGATGGAGTAATTACACAAGTTCCGAGTACAGTGTGACAAAAATTACACCGAGTGACCCCATGATAATTCCCAGGAGTTCGCCCAGTTGAAATTATAATAAACGCCGAAAACTGAATACTTTCCAAATAAATTACAGCATGGTAACGTTATACTAAAACCATCGTTTTCAAATAGCATTCCACGAAAATCACTAACTATGCGAATCTGCACTAGTGGAAATGCATTTAAGCCGTAGGAATACACGTATCTGCTCCAAAGTTAGTACACGCATGAAGAAGGTGGTATTTAGTACTGATCAAAACATCGCGTCCGTGGGACATCCCGTGCAACACATACAGCAGACACCTTAATACGGAGTGTAACCACCCCGAACGGCCACACATGCAGCAATTTCACGTGCGGTTGCTGTTCTGCAGCGAGGGCGGGCGGCCTGAACGACCCTACTATACTACCCAGGCGCTCATCAGCGCAGCGAGGTGGCACTGGTGGAGCTAGGCGGCTGTGGGGAACCCACTGGCACCCGTATCCTCTACGGACCACTGACACGTCACGCCCCGAGTGAGTGGTAATTCTGCGGGACGTCCAGCCCCACCGTCTCGGAGTCCTACCGTGCCGCAACGCTCACAGTCACTTCACTGTTCAAGTGATGCTCGCCGTCGTCTTCCATGCGAGGTATTGCACACGCACACACACTGGGTGATGCACGCGCAGTGAAGTCGCACGGCCAACCACACTAGTGTTGTCGAGACGACCTGCGATAACAAACTTGGCCCAACAGCTGCAGATTGGTGCAGACGGGTGGTTCTCTTACACGAACGATCAGAGTGCACTCTATACACGAATAGTTCGCGTTGTACATCCCGTTTGAATCGGACGATGTTTACTATATGTTTTTGGATGCATTTGCACTAGTGTATGATCTGACTTCGTCCAAAATATTCGCATGCGAAAAACAAATTGGAGAAAACCTTATCACAATGTCAATAAGTATTTAATTTTAATACGCGCTGAGGGATTGTCTATCGAACTTAATCTTGGTTTCATACATACCCACGGAAATCACTGAACTTGTGAATGGGAAAAAGGCCAGAAAAACTTTCTTCTGAAACCAATCGTACTGCATACAATAAAACTTACTTTTTCACCTTCTGTCTCTGCAGACAGGTTATAAATAAGTTTTACTTCAGAAATGATTTAGTTAAATAGTTTTTATTTTATAACTTTCTGTTAACAGCCACTATAAATGGGAATTGAAATCAAATAAACCACTCATACTTACAAGGAACACTGTATCTTGTAAGAAGCAACGTACTCACAATATTTTGAAAGACGGTGCCTTGGCAGACCGTCCTACCATCGAGTTTTCAGTAAAGAATTGCCACAGTGCGTTGCGCTTAACAACACATATCCACTTTCATTTCCCCGATCCACATAATATAAAAGTGATTGGTGGTAGGTCCAAANAGTGCGTTGCGCTTAACAACACATATCCACTTTCATTTCCCCGATCCACATAATATAAATGTGATTGGTGGTAGGTCCAAATTTTCTATTGCATGGTACAGGTAACAGGTACAATGTTTTAGTTACCTACGTCCAACAAGAATGAAACTGAAAAACAACTACCAATTTCAAGATGAAAAGTACATTAACTGGAATTTACAGAAACGTTCCTAGCAATGGGCGCGCTTCTAACACTTCAGTCTAGTCTCCTGTTTTCTTATGACAGAAAAAAAAAAAAAGCAAAATATTGTTAAAGTTTTACGTCGTACTGTTACGATAGCGACAATGTGCGAAGTACGTAAAAGTATACGGCAACTTTGACAAAATAAAAGAATTGGCTTTAAAATGTCGTCATATTTGTCGTAGTTCTAAATCATCGTAAAAATAAGTTTAATCAAAATTAAGTTATTTTTCCCCTTCCTTGTTATGGCCCATAAATTACCACCGCTAAGTTCCATTTGGATTTTGCTGAGTAATTTTATTAGGTGATCTGACGTTAATGTTTGAGCAGATGGCCGTTTTAGCAGATGGCGTCAACATCAGAGCCCTCTCGTAGACGTGATGGTTCAGCGGCCGTCAGCAACAGTCCCGCCATTGGCCAGTGTGCGACCCCAATAGCGGCCACTCACGCTGATTCATTGCCATAATTCCTGCACATAATGGCAATATGGGCGTCGGCTATCGTACTAACTGTATGTTCCGTGCCCATTATTTTTTTTATTATTGGCATTATGGCGATTCGGAACTCGTATCGTAGATGTATTCGCTTTTTTTTTGCGGGTAGATCAGAAAACGAAGATAGGGGTTTAATTTTATTTTATTGAGATATAAATATACGCTTTGAGTCACGTCATTAAGAAATTTACTTATCTGTACAAATCTTGCCGATAACTTTCAGTATTTCAATGGTTAAGATATAAATAAAAATCGTGTTAAAAATATATCTCAGTATTTTTACTGTTCCAACGAAATTATCTCTAATGTGTGTGATGACTACAAACTGTTAGTTATTATATATTTACATTTTTCTCGTTATCAGTTACAACGCAATTCTGTAGTAACAACAACACAACTAAAAAAATAGTGTAACGGCCAACAAAATATTTTTGAGTTATACAGCTATTGGTAAAATTTACTAAAAAAAAAAAAAAAAAACTGCGTACTACAAAAACTATATTGGAAATAAAACTTTAAAAAGGGCGATGAACGAAATAAATTTAAAATCCTCATCCTTATCTCTATTTTGAAAGTACTGTAAAAATTATCATATCTAAGCGTTGCCTAGTCCGTAATGTTATTTTAATATATTATGCGATTTATAGTGCGATTTCCTTATTCGGGTTCGTTTCAAGAACTTTTCATCGCAATTTTTTATTTTCCTCTTGCTTAATCTACAGTCTACGATTTGTGCCATAGTTTTTTTAATGTTGTCGAGTTTTACAAACACTGTCTTGTGAGATGCACACATCAGGTTAGTGGTCACTTTCCAATCGCTGCGACGCCTGCAACAAAGGTTCGACGGCCAGAAATTTTCCAAGGAAGAGTATAATATGGGTAAGGTAGCGGACGTTATTGTAATGTGCAGGTTTTGGCGAAAAACTTGCGTTTCCGCCCCCATTCTCATTACGCTCATTTCGAGCGTATTTATAAGGCGTGTAGTTCGAAGCCACCGCTGCAGGACGTCACTATACCAAGCTGCGGTACACTTCAACGGGTAAAGACGACTATAGTCCATTCGAGGTTTCGTTACATGTCATGTTTCACAGGGGTTCTATACTTGTATTAACATACAAATACCGTATTTTTATTAAATTGAACATTTATTTATATTGTATCTATACATTATAATATTTCATTTATAATTAATATAAATAAAAACAGTGAGAAGATAGGTGTGTTGGTAACGCCCAGTAAGAAATAGTTCTTAGGCTGGATAATATTAAACTGAGCGCGCACGAATGCGACGCGTTGTCCCTTTGGCGGAATTTTCTATACTCGGTTAAGCTTTGACGGCATGAGGCGGAAAAATATCCTGGAAGTAGAACTTGAGCAGGTTTTCAGAAAAGTTGGAAGTAATCGTAGATGGACTATACAGAGAACCACTCGAAGTGACGCACTGCTTTCGATCTCACGAGGAATAGTTGAACAAGGATTTCTCGCCTGCTGTAGCTCTTATCGGTTGTAAGAACTAGTTGTCCGGAGACCACGATCTCGTTACACACAGAGTACATGAAGTACGCCGTCAAACTGGGATGGAGGTTTGTCGCAACAAAGCGTGTGTGATTAACGCCGTTTCTAGCGAAAGCGAGGCCAGGTGCAGGAACTTTAGCGAGGTCCTTTTTTTTTTCACGAAGTAGTTAATCTCCCTTTCCCAAAACGCAGTCACATTTCATATATAAATTTGTTTAAATATATACATTTTATCGCTAAACATGTAACTCGCAAGCAAACGAACGCTAAATATTTCAATATATTTACATTCATTTTGTTTTTCCGGGTGCGAGGCTTTCCTAGTGCGAGGTCCTGTGCGACCGGATCTGTCTCGCACGCCTATGGACGGCCTTGTTATCTGATTATACATATAGATAAATAACTGTAATCACAAACATAGAGGCCGTATTTAAATTATACCGACAAATTTCGACTGCAGGTTAATCACGAAAAAAAAAAAAGTTGAAAACATATATACGACTTATGGCCTAACATCAATCCTAAGGGAAGTACACGTCTTTGAAGTTGTCTTTACTTACTGATTTAGTTTAATGCTAAGAGGAATTATTAATTTACTACAACTGGAATCTGAGAAAATTAATTTGAACCTGCAGCGGCTGGTGCCGTACGCCAACGCCAGTTTTTCAGAGTTGCAATTCGGCCAAATAAATTAAGAACATAGATTTTTTTTCTTGATTTTTGCATAATTCAAATTGTAGTACATTTCCATGAATTTATCTCTACTGGTTTTATTGCTTTTCGTAGTTATAATGTCCTATCAGAGGCAAAAAGGTTCATCGGAGTAAATGGGACACTGTTGTTGTATGTATAGCAGTAATTGTGTTCTTTACTGTGAAGTGTTTTATGTTCCTATCGCTATAATAAGTACAAAAACAACCCACCTCCCCTCACACTACCTACACGGGAACACTATTCATGCACACTGTAAATTACATTACGTATTACATATTATCATTTCTCACATACCGCTTAACACGTCTCACTAAAAGCCGAAGCAATGTATATTAACACTGGTGATCCGCAGTTTTAATAGTATCGGGATAATTCCCCTATCACGAAATAAACAGCATCTTCTTCAAACTTCTATCGCATAATCCAGTCGCTTGCATGTGTTAAGTATCCTTAACCCACAAAATTATGATTAATTTCATAGTGCAGAGCTTAAAACCACCAAATCAGGTCAGATGTTAAATTTTTTTAGAGTTTTTGGAAATGAAGTCTGCCAATATAAATGTTCATGGAGAGTAACGTGGGGATAACCAAAATAAAACAGAACAGTTCATTCTATAACACTCCCTTTACTATACTTACACTTCCCCCTCCACCCGGATAACGCCAGTCACAAGAACAAGCTTTCGTCTGAGGCGACCCTATAAAAAATAACTACCACNTCCCCCTCCACCCGGATAACGCCAGTCACAAGAACAAGCTTTCGTCTGAGGCGACCCTATAAAAAATAACTACCACCAAGTATTGACAATGTGGTTACGCGTTCGATTTAAATAACTGTGCGCAAACACAAATGTTTTATTATTAAAATGTGTGTTATTTTTTTAACCACTAAAATTTTATAAAACTAGATTTACACAGCATCCCAGGCATTCCATGTATCTTTGTTTACTTCACGAAACAGTGGTCCAGCCACGAAGAGATGTCAAAATTAGTAGAAAGATACCAATTAGTATAATTCAACTAAATTGAGAAGAGGCAAGACACCTACGAAGGAATACGTTTAATTCAAATACATAAACTTGTTTTATGTAGGCTACTGTATTTTCGAAGTCTAAGTAAACTTTAAGTTGAAAATTGTTATCCAGAAAATTATAAAAGCATTAAAACGTTCATAATGACGAGTATATGGTCTATTCGCGGTTTATTCACACTTTTTTTAATTAAAACCTTTGAAAAATCACACTATGTATGAAGTGCTTGGCTGTCTCCTAAATATGTCATGCATCACAAGCGTTATATATTTGCATTAACATAAAGGTGATTTATTTTTGGTTAAACTGAAATTTCACTTATATTTTGCCTATAAATTATAATATTTCATTTATAATTCATATGAATTTTAACAGGGTGGAAATAGATATGTTGGTAATGCCTAGTAAGAAATAGTTCTTATGCAAAATATCATTACACTGAGCGCGCACGAATGCGGTGCATGGTCCGTTTGGTGTAATTTTCTAGACTCGNTCCCCCTCCACCCGGATAACGCCAGTCACAAGAACAAGCTTTCGTCTGAGGCGACCCTATAAAAAATAACTACCATCAAGTATTGACAATGTGGTTACGCGTTCGATTTAAATAACTGTGCGCAAACACAAATGTTTTATTATTAAAATGTGTGTTATTTTTTTAACCACTAAAATGTTATAAAACTAGATTTACACAGCATCCCAGGCATTCCGTGTATCTTTGTTTACTTCACGAAACAGTGGTCCAGCCACGAAGAGATGTCAAAATTAGTAGAAAGATACCAATTAGTATAATTCAACTAAATTGAGAAGAGGCAAGACACCTACGAAGGAATACGTTTAATTCAAATACATAAACTTGTTTTATGTAGGCTACTGTATTTTCGAAGTCTAAGTAAACTTTAAGTTGAAAATTGTTATCCAGAAAATTATAAAAGCATTAAAACGTTCATAATGACGAGTATATGGTCTATTCGCGGTTTATTCACACTTTTTTTAATTAAAACCTTTGAAAAATCACACTATGTATGAAGTGCTTGGCTGTCTCCTAAATATGTCATGCATCACAAGCGTTATATATTTGCATTAACATAAAGGTGATTTATTTTTGGATAAACTGAAATTTCACTTATATTTTGCCTATAAATTATAATATTTCATTTATAATTAATATGAATTTTAACAGGGTGGAAATATATATGTTGGTAATGCCTAGTAAGAAATAGCTCTTATGCAAAATATCATTACACTGAGCGCGCACGAATGCGGTGCATGGTCCGTTTGGTGTAATTTTCTAGACTCGNTCTTATGCAAAATATCATTACACTGAGCGCGCACGAATGCGGTGCATGGTCCGTTTGGTGTAATTTTCTAGACTCGGTTACGCTTTGTTTGCACAATGCGGAGGAATATTCTAGAAGTATAACTTTTGCAGAGCTTCAGAGAAGTTGTTCGCAACCGTGAATGTACTATATATGTGTTCAAAGTTCGGAGACAGTTACAAACGGTAGTTTTTTTTTCTCTCCCTTTTCCCTGGTTGGCAGGATTTCCCAGAAGATATCGGCGAGTCCGCTAAGCTGGGAGCAGCACCCAATACGTGCCACGCCGATGTGCCGTAATTAAAACCAAGATGGCGCGACTTGGGCCGGGGAGAGGGGTTAACTGCGGGAGCCTGATGTATAGAGGCGTTAAGTGTTCAGCTCAGAAATACTGAAACTCTTTCCCGCTCGCCAACGCGGGCGATTGGAGGTTGTTAAAAGTTCCACCGGGCGCACGATTCCAATTAAAACTCCCCCCACAGCGCAGCATCCCGCCCGTCTTTATCCCTTGATGGACCAGAGTTCTCTGCCAAGAGCGGCAGTGCGATACGTGTCGACGCCCAGGCACAGTCCATTCACGGTTACTTTCTACATTTATGAAACCCTGATCAAGTTCTACTTTCAGGATATTCCTCCGCCTCGTGCAAACAAAGCTTAACTAAGTCTAGAAAATTACACCAACGGGACAACGCGCCTTATTCATGCGCACCCAATTTGATTATATTTTGCATTAGAACTACTTCTTACTGCGCACTGTTAACACACCTATTCTCTCGCTATTTTTATTCATACTAATTATTAATTAAACAATATAATTGATACATAACATATAAGCAAAATTTTTAGTTAACCCAAAACTAGGTACCTTTATGTTAACACAAGCATAAAACGCTTGTTATACATAACATATATAAGAAATAACCAAACACGTCATACATGGGGCGACTTTCCAAAGGTTTCATTGAAAATGGGTGAATATATTGCGAATAGACTATACCCGAGGAGCAGATCAGGCTTCACTAATATTGTAAATAAAATTCANAAATGGGTGAATATATTGCGAATAGACTATACCCGAGGAGCAGATCAGGCTTCACTAATATTGTAAATAAAATTCAATTTGCGTGCAAAACTATTTTGTCTTGAATTTTTTTTACCGAACCTCCATAGAACTTAATTACACGTAATGTTATACTTGAATTAACCGGCATTTCTAAAATAAATTTTGATAGCATCGTGAAGCCACAAAGATCTTGACAGACCACGATCTCAATNAATTAACCGGCATTTCTAAAATAAATTTTGATAGCATCGTGAAGCCACAAAGATCTTGACAGACCACGATCTCAATTTCCTTTCCTATTAATCTTTTCAGATGAATATGGAACTGGAGATGGTATAATATACAGATATTGAAAAATTTAGTATATATATAAGTATATCTGGGGGAATGGATTAGTTGGAATGCAGCAGAACGCAAGGCAATAGAATCCAGAAAAAATAAGATGGAGTTGGCCTTCCAATTGACAAGAGAGACATACAACAAGAAATCTCTTTCATGGGGGTCCAAAATTAAACATTACAAAACAGTGATCAAGCCAGAAGCATTGTATGCAGCAGAAACTCTAACCTTGAATCGCATAGGTCAGTTGGAACAATTAGAAATAAAAGAAAGAAAAATTTTAAGAAAGATCATA
>NQII01001214.1:359832-373980 GCA_002778355.1 Clitarchus hookeri
AAAAATATTAAATAATGACAATTTATACCAAGAGTAAGATTAACCTAACATTTCAGTAGAACGTAACCTCATGTTTGCGTGACAGAGGTTTGAATTCGAATCAATTTGTGTTGTACGTACAAAATTTGTACACCAAAATTTTTTTTTGTACTTTGAGAAAAAAATTTTTTGTCAAATAATTTTTTTTTGTAAAAATTGCAATAGGTGTGTTAGTAATACTGCAAATTAAGGCTTGTATTTCAACTTACATTATCAAGAAATGGAAGAAAAATTATTTTTGTAATGCTCTCGAAATCAACTGTAATGGGAAAATAATATAGAAGAAAAACTCTTCCTCAAATTGTATTTAAAACAAACTTCCTGAAACACTGAGATTTGAACCCGCAACCTCTAAGTTGCAACGTACGCTCTTTACCACACGACCACGTCTCAGGCAAGAATATAATAATCTTACATCTTCGAAAGGATTGAGGTTAGTAATTTAGGCAATTATTGCATTCCAGATTACTAAGTCTGCAGATAGAGTGAACAGTTGCATGGATAGAGTTTTATAATTTTCAAATATATTGTTTTATGAACTTTGCGTCGGGATGACAATTTTTGGCATTAAAGACTAACAAATTATAATAACAACCTGTTCGGTTGGTAAAAAAAAATAACGGGGCAGCTATAATACATTAAAAAAAAAAAAAGCGTGATCGCATGGGCTTTGAAAGTAAAGTAAAATGAAATGAAATATTTAACATTCGAAAAAAAAAAAGTTAAATGCTGTTCATGTTAAACGGAGCACTTTTGAAAGCTCTACTTAAGATCTAATTGTGTGCACNAAAAAAAAAAGTTAAATGCTGTTCATGTTAAACGGAGCACTTTTGAAAGCTCTACTTAAGATCTAATTGTGTGCACATTGTGTATTCTTCCGTCTTATGTAAAATTAACAGTAACATGGGATTTACCACTTTATTCATGCGTCCGTCAGTTGAAATTGTAAAATTATTAGAAAAGTAAATATTTTACAAATCCGCTCATTCTTACACTTAGATGCATTAAGAAAAACAGAAAGCATAAGAGATAATTTAATTTTTCACAAATGGTTACCTAACNATTCTTACACTTAGATGCATTAAGAAAAACAGAAAGCATAAGAGATAATTTAATTTTTCACAAATGGTTACCTAAAATTTTTAATTCGACGTTTAGGCATGAAACTACTTCCCCTTCATCGTTACCAACTTTACTGGGCTCATGTCAGTCAGTGCACCCGTTCAAATATATGCAGTTAGGAGCAGTGGCATTTTTCTAAGGTTGATTTCAAAAGTACTCATTTTATCGTGAACAGTCTTTAAAAGAAGACATTTTCACCTAATTCATTAGTAATTATTCACCAGCACGTCATTCGTAAAAAACATTAGTTTTTCTAGGTGCAATATGTTTCACAGAATATAATAGTTTGTAACTTTGACTTAGCGACTTAAANAAAAAACATTAGTTTTTCTAGGTGCAATATGTTTCACAGAATATAATAGTTTGTAACTTTGACTTAGCGACTTAAAATGATTCCTGGTCGTTACAAAATGTTTCTAGTTGTATTACAAATACAGCTCTTGTAATGCTACAACGAAGACATTTAGCAAAGGATAGTATTGCATTTTTACGGNTAGTTGTATTACAAATACAGCTCTTGTAATGCTACAACGAAGACATTTAGCAAAGGATAGTATTGCATTTTTACGGAGTTTTACACATCCTTGCAGTGCGCGCGCACGTTGATCCTACCTTAAATGTAGTGTCCTTAAGGATGAAAATACGGGGGCTGACGTTCATGAAAGTCGACTGCCCTGCAGTAGCCGTCAAAAGTTAAAGACAATTATTAAATTTGTTATAATACTATCCTGTTTTAAAACTTTTGGCGCAATATATGTAATTTAAAAATTAAATATGTATCTTACCAGTTGAACTAGCGAGATGGAGTTTCCAACGTTAATTAGTTCACTTTTTAACCAAAAGATAAAATTACAGGTTTGTTACCGGGAAATGATAAACTCACAGATTATTGGGATCCATGTTGAGACGTGCAGTTGCAGTGGAAGTTTCGTACCGTCGTTGGGCATAAAATGAGGAAAAAGTATATTACCGAACATAAAGTGGGGAAACGTTGTAATGAGGAAGTGCAACAGAATACGAGAAATTGCGGCCCGTTAGTGTATTTCCAAGACAAGTGTATCATACACAATACAATTTTTTTTGAAGTCAGGTGCATAATACACATGTGAAAACAATTTATTAAAAACACCAAGTGTTCATATGCTGGCTAATTTTCAGTAAAGTTTTTTTAAAGAAGGATTAAATGATTACACGGTATTTTCTTATTTCTGTTATTGATTTAAGTCCTTTATCATGTAAAGTTGAAAGTATCATGTAAAGTCGTTTACCATATAAAGTCGTATATCGTGTAAAGTATCATGTAAATAAAGTTTTCATTTACATCCTAAACTTTTGATGGCTACTGTACCCTAGTGACAAATGTAGTCGTTCCATGCCAGAATGGAAGAAGTGACACGATGTNTAAACTTTTGATGGCTACTGTACCCTAGTGACAAATGTAGTCGTTCCATGCCAGAATGGAAGAAGTGACACGATGTGTAGGTGCAAAGATAATACAAATGGGGAAAAAGAAGTGGCCGAGAAAACCCACCGACCATCGGGAATGTCCGCTGTGTTTCTCAAATGCGAACAAATCTGGGCTGGATCGGCTAGAGGTCGAGCCGGGATAATCACGGTCAAAATTTAACCCTTCAGTATTTTCCATTTCGAATTTCCAACGTAGTGACAAGGGAGCTGCAAAATTCGCATTGGCAGCAGACTGAACTCCAAAATGCTGTCGACTCGGCTGACGTCCGCCACTGGCCAACGGTTGTCGCACACTCCCAAGCATAGACGAACGATGAGGTAGTCCGATTTTTCGTCTTCTGAGCAAGTACCCAACACTGGCCTACACTACACCAAAACTACTCTCAAAGTTACAGGGAAACAGTGACGAACGTTTTTGTTTATATCTTAATTTTCAAAAGACAAGCTCTTTCATAAAATTAAAATATTTTTGCCAAATTTAATTTAACCTAATTGCATTAAAAAAATTGGCTGTAGGAAGTATACAAACATCTCAAAGCAGTTTTTACATAAACCGTGTTCTAACATCAAATCGTATCCACGTCGTTTATGGTAATCGTATTGGCAGAAAATTAGTCCGATGTTGGGACACGGACATTTGTTTTGCGCAGCTAACGTAGTCCCTCTACCCCATATTCACTCTACACTTCGAAAAACTCTTGCCCAATAAAAAACGGTGGACGGTAGAGTGACTAATAAACTGTAAGGTGAGCATATAATGAAATCATGGATTTCACTGAAGTGCAAGTAGGGCCGTGAAGATTAACGTACCACTAAATAATACGCGAATTCTGCAGGTTTATGGTAATGACTCAAAACAATGCAGGATTGCCACGAACGGGCTTAACTTTACCCTACCTGAAGATATTTTCCGTGTTCGAGGCACGGAAGCGAGGGAGCGATAAGGACGACACTGCCACGCGCATCAAGTGCGCCGTCGCCGCTACGCGCAAGGGCCTGAACTGGCGTGCAGTGTTCTCGTCGTGTTGCGTGCACTCTAATGAGATGCCTGTGTCAGGGTTCAATGCAGGTCTCTCGAGTATTTTTGTATGAATCTGGCCTGTACATTTTGAGATACACAGCTCTAAGAAACCCGTTGTTAGCTATGTTGGAAGTGTTGCGAAATGGTGTTTATAGTGCGCGTAATGTCTTAAAATAATTAAACGACGGNCGTTGTTAGCTATGTTGGAAGTGTTGCGAAATGGTGTTTATAGTGCGCGTAATGTCTTAAAATAATTAAACGACGGGCCTCATCTGAAGTTTTTTCCTTTCATAGATGTGCACATTAGGCGCGCTTAATAATTTCGTTAAACAATAGTGTATTTCAAGCACTCTGCAATGCGGTTCAAGCGCAGTCTGCCCAGGTCCTCAAACGGAACACAGGGCTTCATTCGTGTCATTTCAAAAGTTTTAAAGATTTAACAAATTTTTCACGTCCTAAAACTATTTTTTGTTTTTATTTCCATTTCTACTGTGTATTTTTGAAGTGAAAAGGGCTAATACGAGAGTTTTATAACTATTTTTAGGTACGAAACTTATAGTACAGGCTATTTAATGTATCACAGGGATATGCAGCTCTGTAATCCATTCACGGTTACTTCCAACTTTTCTGAAGCCCTGCATAAGTTCTACTTCCAGGAAATTCCTCCGACTCATGCAAACAAAGCTTTACCAAGTCTAGAAAATTACACCAAACTGACTGCGCACCATATTCCTGCGCGCTCAGTGTAAAAATAGTATTTAGCGTTAGAACTATTTNTCGATGTAATAATATTTTCCATAAGAATTATTTCTTACTAGGTGTTACCAACACACCTGTTTCCCACTTTTTTTACGTACATTAATTTTCTAGTCCTGAAAGTAGAACTTGCGCAAGGTTTCAGAAAAGTTGGAAGTAACCATGAATGGACCCTCGTATAACTGAAATAGTACAACTCTAAAAATTGTGGTAAGTATGCCCCGTCAATATCTGAAATTTTTATGAGCAAATGGTTAAACTTGTACAAACTTGCAACTGATAAGCTATATTACGTCATAGATAACACGATAACACATCTAAGATGTGAAATCACAACAAAGAGATAAGATAAACAAAAGATAAGTCACAGATAACAAATAAGCACATATTTTAACCTTGGAGAGGTGAACTCTTCACCCTACAGTAAGACTAGTATGCCTTCTGACGCCGAAAATCTCAGTCCATAACCTTGACACATAAAATGAGAACCATTGAACCGATTTCGTTCAAACAAACTTTATTGACATTTGTGCATTATACACAAGCTCTATATGACCAAGAAATGATATTGTAGAAAATACGTTTTAATCTGGGAGGTCTTATCCGTTGTTTATCTTATCTCTTTTTAACAGGAGGCCGCGGTGGCTGGGCGGTCAGCCTGCTCCCTTTCCACCAAGGCAAACCGGGTTCAATCCCCGGCCGGATCACTCCCGGGACTTCGCATGTGGGATAAGTGACGGACTATGCTGCTGATCGGAGGGTTTTCTCGGGGATCTCCCGTTTCCCCCGCCCCTTCATTCCAGCGCTTCTCCACACTCACCTCAATCACCCTCATCGGCTCGCAAGACCTCGCTTTTAAGAGCGGCCCAAATCTTTTTACTCACTCACTCTTTTTCTAGCAGTCTATTTGCGGTTTCTTCGCCCTTTTTGAAACAAACCTTTGAAAAATCACACCATGTATAACGTGTTTTGTTGTTTTCTAAGTATTTAATGTATCCCAGACGTTTTATACTTCTTTTAACATAAACGTGTCTGTCATGTTTTTGGTTTAATTGAACTTTTACTCACATTTATCAATAAATTATATTATTTAATTTATGAGTTAATTATAGTGAATAAAAACAGGGAGAAAACAGTTATGTTGGTAATACTTAGTAAGAAATAGTTCTTATGGAAAATATTATTACACTTGATGCACACGAAAGCGGTGCATTGTCCCTTCGGTGTAATTTTATAGCTATGAAAGTAGAATTTGAGCAGGGATTCAGAAAAAAATGAAAGTAACCACGAATCGACTATGTAACTGAAACCGTACAAACTCCGAAAATTGTGTTAAGTATGCCATGTCAACATTATAAATTTTTATGTCCGTTCATTAAGTGTGATTGCGAAAATTTGGAAGGAAAAAAAAAGGAGAGATGGTACTTTTTATTTTTACTTTAAACCTTTGTAGGACGACTAAACGCGAGCTGAAGTCCTTCCGGCCAACGGCATATTTTTTCTCCATTCTTCCGCGCGCAAAGAGTTAATTTGAAGGTGCGTGAGGGCGGCTGTACGCGGCCGATGCCAGCTCATTACACACGAGCTCCGCGGCCGTAACGCGGGGATAAAGAAGGAGGACTAAATCCCCACGGCGCGCCCTCCAAAGACTTGTTAATTACGCCAAGCGGGGCGCGAGGGCTGGCCGGCTCCTGTGACGATCGGAACCCCTCTTGCCATCGCCCGACACCACAGACCAGACTTCGCTAATCCCGGGGATTATTTTTCCAGCGGCCGCTGATTACAAGAACTCGTTAGCCGCCGCCACTTTCCATATTTAAACTTCCTTCCTTCCCTAACATTTTTTTTTTTATTCGCTGGTGAATTAGAATATGAAAGCGCAGGAAAAAAGTTTGAGAAGCACGTGGGTTAAGCGGCNTTCGCCCGACACCACAGACCAGACTTCGCTAATCCCGGGGATTATTTTTCCAGCGGCCGCTGATTACAAGAACTCGTTAGCCGCCGCCACTTTCCATATTTAAACTTCCTTCCTTCCCTAACATTTTTTTTTTTTATTCGCTGGTGAATTAGAATATGAAAGCGCAGGAAAAAAGTTTGAGAAGCACGTGGGTTAAGCGGCCCGCTCATGAAAAGAAGAAACCTGTATTTGTTCTCTATTGATTTCCTTCTCGGACACAAAGCGCACAACGGGAGAAGTTACACGAGACTGTTGCCAGCATGAGTTTCCTCTCGACGTATAGAAGATACATACTAATAGAGCGGCTACAAAAATCCGTACAACCAGAGGGTATTCGAAATCTATGGCTGATTTGTAATTTACGTTCATATACAAAAAAATTTTATAACAGGTTGTCAATACTATAATCAATTCACGGTTACTTCACACTTTTCTCCAACCCTGCTAAAGTTTTACTTCCAAGATATTCCTCCGCTTTGTGCAAACAAATCTTAAATAAGTCAAGAAAATTACGCCAAAAGACAACGCACCGAATTCGTGCGCACTCAGTTATAATAATATTTGTATGAGAACTATTTCTTAATTTTTTACTAGGCGCTACCAACACACATATTTTCTCACTGTTTTTATAAATATTTATTGAAAATGAAATATTATAAGTAGTAGGAAAATNACGTTCATATACAAAAAAATTTTATAACAGGTTGTCAATACTATAATCAATTCACGGTTACTTCACACTTTTCTCAAACCCTGCTAAAGTTTTACTTCCAAGATATTCCTCCGCTTTGTGCAAACAAATCTTAAATAAGTCAAGAAAATTACGCCAAAAGACAACGCACCGAATTCGTGCGCACTCAGTTATAATAATATTTGTATGAGAACTATTTCTTTATTTTTTACTAGGTGNTAGGCGCTACCAACACACATATTTTCTCACTGTTTTTATAAATATTTATTGAAAATGAAATATTATAAGTAGTAGGAAAATAGCGGTTCTGGAGCGAGGGCTGGGGGTTCAGTAAGCGCGTCAAAGACGGCGTCAAGGACGGCGTCGAGCGGGGAACGAGTGACGAGAGTCATTCTCCCCCCTTTCCCCCGAAATTTCCCTATTACCTTAAAAAAACCCTCAACATTTCCCGATTTTCCCTCAAAATGTCTCGAATTTCCCTGAAAATTTTTTAAAATTTTCTTAAAAAAATATTTTGTGCACAATACGGATGGTTTGCACAATAAGGCTGAAGCCGGCTGAAAATTGTGCAATGTCAGCCGGAATGTGCAAGTAGGTAGCGAGGCTTTCGTCTCTGATTGGCTACGCGAGGCTCTCCAAATGGTCTCGTCTCTGATTGGCTACGCGAGGCTCCAGAAGCTGACAATCCAGTACCATTCATATTAGCTGAAGAATGTTCGTGTTCATTGCCCCCTGTCATACAACTTCTCACATCGTATAAACACAATTAACTCTAATTTCCGAATCGTATAAGATAGTCGCCAAATTTGGACATATGCATCACTCCCGACAACGAAAATTATCACAGGGTCATTTATGCCCTATAGAAACTTATAGGTATAGTTGACTGTCATTTCTGAACCATTTAAGATACAACCGCCAAATTCATAACATGGGCATCACCCCCGACAACGAACATTATCACAGGGTCATTTATGTCCTATGCGAACTTATCGGCATAGTTGACCATAATTTCCAACCCATTTAAGATACAGTCGTCAAATTCGTAAAATAGACATCAACCCCACCGACGAAAATTATTACAGACATTAATGCCCTATGCATACATTTAAGGATAGTTGGCCTTATTTCCCGAACCGTTTAAGATACAATCGTGAAATTAATAACATAGGTATCACCCTCGACAACGAAAATTATCACACGGTCATTTATTCCCTATGCGAACTCATAAGCATAGTTGACCACAATTTGTAACCCATTTAAGATAAAGTCACCAAATTCGTAACATAGACATCACTCCAGAAAACGAAAAATATAACAGTCATTTATGTCCTATGCATACTTACAAACATAGTTGGCCATAATTTCGAACCTGTTTAAGATACAGACACCAAATTCATAACATAGGTATCACCCTCGACAACGAAAATGAATACAATACAATTACATTATGCATTATACAGATTGTAAAGGAGGCTTTCCTTTACTTGTCACCAAACAACATACATTAAAACCATTAGTCGCGCAAGAGAGACATCACTGCTACAAGACGATGTAAATAGATATAAAAAAAACAATGGCGTTTACAACTGATATCTGGTCTGATTCTTGTTCAGGAGTATCGTTGCTGAGTTTTACATGTCACGGCGTAACAAACGAATTTGAAAGAAAAATGATTGTGTTAAAAGCAGAGGTACTTAACGATGGCCAACATACTGGTGAAAATATAGCTATAAAACATGAAACCATGTTGTCAATATGGAGAATAACCAAATAAAAAGTGCAATGTAGTACTAGGGACGGTGGTACTAACATGAAAAAAGGCATTTCCTTGTTATTCATTGAATACATTGATTGTTCATCACACCAAATTCAACTAATTGTCAATGAGAGGCTTAAGGCACAAGATTCCGTTATTGCAGTGATTACAAAATGTAAAAAGATGGCAACTCATTTTCACCACTCAAATATTGCTCAAGATGAACTTGCAGCTCTACAAGAAAGGCTCAATCAACCAAAGCTTAAAATTATACAAGAGTGTGTTACAAGATGGAATAGCAACTTTTATATGTTGGAGCGCATTTTGAAAAACAATGATTCGTTGTGCCTTTACGCTTCCAAAAATAACAAAATTTCACAACTAACTTCCCAAGAGTGGATAATTGTGGAAAAACTAATTACTTTGCTCAGGCCTTTTGAAGAAATTACAAAAGAACTAAGTGCAGCCAATATTTCCATATCTCCAGTAATTCCATTATTGGCCACCTTGGAAAAGGTAATTGATGAATTTGATGTGACTGACGAATGCATCGGAAACACGATTCTTGTTCTAATACAAGAATTAAGTCGCAGATTTTCTCATTTGGAAAATGACGTATTGTTTGCTACGGCTACTTTCATTGACCCGAGAAACAAAGTGAAATTTTTCAAAAATTCTTCAACCAAAGACCAAGTTGTGAAAACTATTTTAGAATCCATTGGAAACGATGAATCAAGCTTATCTTCTTGTTCAAATCCTAAGCGTGCCAGAATGACTAATCATGGTATTGAAACTTCTGGATCCAGTGTCTGTCTATCAGGGAAATCTACATCTTTAAGAGAGACCATGAAATTGCTGTTGGATTCCAGTGAAAGTGAAGAAGAAGGAGAAAACGAAAGTCCAAACCCTATAGAAGTTTTAATTTAAAAAACCATCAATGAATATTTAATAGACNCCCTATAGAAGTTTTGATTAAAAAAACCATCAATGAATATTTAATAGACAAACGTGTGGAAAATGATGTAGACCCACTTACATGGTGGAAGGTGAATAATAAGAAGTATGGTATTTTTTCTCCTATAGCCTGGCAATATTTAGTAACATCACCCACCAGTGTACCTAGCGAAAGAGTTTTTAGTGGGGCAGGTCTTCTTTACACACCCCACCGAAATAGGCTGCAAAGAGAAAAAGGCATAAAAACTTTTATTTTTGAAGTTTAATATTCCTTTACTACAATTTAATTATTAAGTGTTTTATGAAACTTGCGTAACTTACTTGAGTATATTAGGTAATTAAATTGTAACTTAATTACTATAATATTTTTTATAGTTTATCTATTATTATTTTGAATTCAAGAAATGTTAAATGGTTGTGTTGAAAATAATATAACTAGAACCAAAGTTAAAAATAACATGTTAATTTGAAGAAGATTATTTTTTGTTTTAATTAAAAAGAAGAAATGTTTTCGTTTCCTTTCTCAAAAAAGATATTGTTAACTTCATTTATAAGTAGTAGATTTAATGTACAATATGATAAGATACAGAAATCTCTAGTATATTTAATATTATTTAGATACCTATCAAGTTGCATTTGTGATCTCACAAAAAATCTAATTTAAAGTGGATTAGTTAAATTAAAAATGTGGTAACATATTTAACTCCATTGTTTTGTGTTTAAGAAGTTGTAAATTTATTTTTTGTTTTCATACAATTTATATTTTAGTTTGCAAGTTTAGGTAAATACCTACCTATTTATTAAAATATAAATACCTAAATAAATATATTATAAATCTTAGCAGCTGCATTGTTATTTCATTAATATTTTCANTTTATTAAAATATAAATACCTAAATAAATATATTATAAATCTTAGCAGCTGCATTGTTATTTCATTAATATTTTCATTTTTCATTGCCAAATACTTTCGCTACATATTCGCATAATTTTTTGCGAATGCGAATATTCGTAACAACACTAGGAGGGGTAGAAGGGCACCTGGCTTGGGCTGCCTCCTTGAAAATAATTCTTTCTTGATGTTTACTTTAACGAAACATGAAAGTTAGCATCTCACTGTTAGGCGCTGTAGCTTGCACCAGCCGCGAGCTCCGTTATGCGCGATCTGTCTCAGGGAGGGAGGGGGGCACCTCGACCCTCCCTTCCCCCAGGCAGACCTGCACACTGCCTCGTCGCGCCCCTCCCCAATCCTCATGGGGAAGCAGGGGAGTAACTGACAGCGGGGTCGTAGCTGGCATCACAGACCCTCCTACTCCTGCTGGAGAAGTCGACAAGTGTAGAGAATGCGCGAGAATATTCTGGGAATTAGGACCCTCGGCGCAACGTGGCATTTAGAGAAATTTCTGGGCGATGGCCTATGACCGTATCAATACTGCAGCGGTCCAACGGCCGGCAGTCTTTGGCGAAGACCATCTAGCTAAGTGTGTGGCCGAAGTCAAGTGTGGTGAGGGGCGGACGACGACGGTAGATTGCGAAACGACGGTGAACGAGGTGTTCGTTGTGTGGATTGACGAGAGGGCGTGAAACCCGACGAGTGAAGGCGCTCGGAGAACTCTGGAACATTGTGGACTGGTGGGACGTTAACTAAACCGAGGTGGGACTGAACGAACATGTAATACGGATTTTATTGTAAATATTGGAACTGTAAAATATGGACATATAATTTATAAAANGGGACTGAACGAACATGTAATACGGATTTTATTGTAAATATTGGAACTGTAAAATATGGACATATAATTTATAAAAATAATTGAATCCGTTTTGATACACTGTCTACTGGGAGTGATTTCTAATTATTTAATTATGTTTCAATATCTTTGCGGTAATTGTACATTTTATTGATTTAAGTTATTCATTGTAAACATCAAGTGATATCAATTTATTGTGATATGTTGAGNGGTAATTGTACATTTTATTGATTTAAGTTATTCATTGTAAACATCAAGTGATATCAATTTATTGTGATATGTTGAGTTGAGAGAATTTTGTTTGTAGTTATTGTAAATAAAATTAGGAAATTATAACTAATTTTTAATGTATTAAGACCTCCATCCCTTAATTAATTTGGTTTAGCCCACTGACATTGAGAGAGAAATTGTAACAATACCTTTCTTTATTTACTCAAAGACCCCGTCATATTTCAGATGGCTGATTGGGATGTTAACCAATTATAGTCATTATGACCTATGTATTATTGTAATGTAGAATATCTTCCACTAGAATTATAGCGAACTCCTCAACATGGAGGTTGGTAACTGAAATAGAAAATAAATACAGGAAAAACAGAATTATTAGTTTGTTTTATATTAAACGTTATTTAGTAATTTGAGGCACATTGTCGTCACGTTTCTAGCTGTAACAATATACTAGCGTACCTAACAAAGAAGTGTCTACCGAGAAAAAAATTTCCACTCTATGAAATTGTCGGCAAATTTACCCCATTAACGTATAGTGAGAAAGTGCGAATAGCGTAGAATTTATTTCTCCATGTATCCTTCGCAGGATTGTTACATTTACTCAGGTTTTCAACTTTCTATGGTGGCGAAGCTAAACATTGTCCTGTATTTGCGGCCTGATATATGGTATTATTTCCACACTATGTGTATGTTAAAAATTTCCATTACAGTTTGGAAAGGTTACTACAAAATTGTTTACAGTGTAGAAGCAATCTGTACAAAACAGTGCATAAAAAACGTAAAAGAACACTTGACTACCATTTGAGTTAATTATATATGCACACCTATATACACAAATGCATATGCACATACATGTGTACGCAAGGTTCTTGTGCATGGCATAAGAGTCCTTCGCAAACGGTTGTACACACCCCTGACGCCTCCAACACTAGCTCACTCNAGGTTCTTGTGCATGGCATAAGAGTCCTTCGCAAACGGTTGTACACACCCCTGACGCCTCCAACACTAGCTCACTTAATGCCAACAGAACTGTCAAAATCGCGTGCTCAAATAGTGACGTGTATGTTTGCATTCGGTTTGTCAACAAATCCTACCTGCAGAAGAGCAGTCTGACTGGATCCTGGGCCCCTGTTTCACGAGACACTAAGGGCCGCGATGGTGTAGTGGTCAGACTGCACGCCTCCCACCAAGGCGAACAGAGTTCGATTCCCGGCGGGGTCGCTCCCCCGGATTTTCGCATGTGAGAATCGTGCCGGACGATGCCGCTTGTCTGCGGCTTTCTTTCGGGGCTCTCCCAATTTCCCCCGCCCTTGCATTCCGGCGCTGCTCCATATTCCCCTCGCTTCACCCTCATCGGCTCTCAAGACCTCGATGTTAAGAGCCGTCCTAATATCTCTACTTCAAGAGACTCAGTTTTGAATCACTGGGCCCCAGACTGCAGATGAGGTAGACTTAAGTTTAGTCTTCTGCGCATGTTCCCAAAATGGACTCGAAAATGCCATAACAAACTGTCCNATGTTCCCAAAATGGACTCGAAAATGCCATAACAAACTGTACAAATTGTTTATTTCAACAATGAATGCACGATTTCGATTCAAAAGCATTTTTTGTATAAGTCAAAATAAATGGTCAAGCATTTTAGCCTGTTTACGTGACATCCCAAAGGAAAGATTTGCAGCTCATGTTATATGTGCACACGTGCAACATAAAATAATTAATAAATGCTTATATGGAAAATGTATCCTTTTTCAACAGAAGTTACGAGCAAAAAAATATATTCAACATTATTTTAGAAAATGGGACATTATTAAAGGGCAGCAATGAAAATAGCAAACTACATAAAATTGGAAATTCTGTTTCCTTCAAAAACTGTCGCACGTATATTACACACATACAAATTTCAGAATTTTTCCCCTGAAAAATGACGGAACATATGTAAATCGTCGTTATGTCACATAATTAAATACTGTTATATGCTTCCATCCGTCTACGAGATTGTTCACAGTGTAATTAACAGAATAATAATGTCCCCACGGGAACAACCGCGTCCGCAAAAATGAATTACTATTTCCCACACTTCACCATAATTTCCTGCATCAAAAATTACGGAACGTTTCACACTAACTATAACAAGTGACACCTCGCTTCACGTTAAGTCGCGGTCAGCCATCTATTTAATGCGGGGAATGTCGCGGTACACACGAGCACGTCAACGTGCGCAGATAACCAGAACGGAATAATACACGTCTCGTAAAGCACCTACATGATAGAGGAGGGGGGAGGAGGCCATTATCGTAAACTGTTTTTATCTAAACGAGTCCCCCCACGTCGGTATGTGCCGCTCCAGCACGCACACAAAAAATTTTCCCCCGTCTCGACGCGTAAAAAAAGGTGAAGGGAGAGG
>NQII01001214.1:374470-418669 GCA_002778355.1 Clitarchus hookeri
AATATGTACATATATGGGTATTATTTATGTGGGATATTACTGTAACTCTCATTCCATATTATGATTGCGTGCGAGAACACAAACTATTGTGTGAAAAATATTCACTCACCAGTTTCGTGTGTTCAATGACTTCTTCGAAACATGCTCAATAAACTACTGTTGTGTGTCGTAAGCCTTCATCGCTCCCCTTGCCAAGTCATGCTCTTGAGGACGGAGGAATGAAGGTCGGGCCAGCGATAATGCGAGAAGCGCGTATCTTGTTTCGAAAGCGTGCCGCCGCACATGCTTCCGCATATCGCCGTGATAAGCCTTTTTGCGGCTCGCACGCTCCTGACCTTCAGCAGATTTATTTTCTGCGTTTATCTGAAGAATGTTCTGGTAACACTACACTAGATTAAAGTGGTGTAATGAGTGTAGAATTAAAATTTATTTAAACGTTTATGTTGTAGTAGAATTAATAATGTTCTGACAAAGTTAAAAATGTTAAACATTTACAAAGTACCATATTGCTATAATGCAAATATACTGTTGAAGAGTTAATGTTAATAAAGCCTCTAAGTAATGTTGCCGCAATCAAATGTGTTATTATGCTGAAAATAACAGGAAGAACAAAATATGTCGTGTTAACGACATTAAAGTAATGTCCAGCCAACACAAGTTTACACTGACGTGGCATTGTAAAATTGCGGACGGTAGTGAACATCGATAACCTCGTAAAATTAAACCACTGTATTTAAATTTTAAAGCATAATAAGATCACTAAATGTAGCTTAAACCAGCACTCAATCCTTGCAAAGTAGTTTACGTATGCCAAATATGCATATATTTCTAGAGCATTAAGTATTTCCACGTAACGAAAGAGAACTGCAGTTTGTCGTTACTTTGTGCGGAATACCCATAATATGAAACACAATCAGACATGGTAAGATAGAGAAGTCGGTAAGACGTCTGGTTTCGTTAAATGTAGAACGTCAAGCACTCAAGGCCCGTTTTTGGTTTGGCCGTTATTTTTTTGTTGGTAATATTTCCTTTTGTGACAAAATAATTTTACTTAATATATTTTACATCGGAATGTTCATTTAAAGTAAAGAAAATTTCAACACAAATGTTAACATCAATTCAATAGAATATTTGTTTTGCCGCAACATAAACCACCATGCCACCTTAATGTTTAATGTACAGTAAGGAGGTAACATTGTTACAAAAGTACTTAATGTTGCATTAACATTATTTCGAATTGCCATATAATTTATAACAGCAACATTGGTTACTGACGGCTCGCAGATAACAAAAAAATTACTGTTGGTGCAACATTAATACTGTTGGCACGATATTAGACTTTTTTCTGTGCAGCTTGACTTGAAAAGAATTTGTGAAAAAATNTGCAACATTAATACTGTTGGCACGATATTAGACTTTTTTCTGTGCAGCTTGACTTGAAAAGAATTTGTGAAAAAATTTACAGTTCTTAGTAGCAAAGCTTAACAATTTTTACATTCGCATAAAAATAAAAATAAAAACTGGCGCTAAGTGGCTTTCTTTTTATATGTTTGAAGCGATGACCTAAGTGCACTAGGGCAATCTGTCAAGTTCAGAAATATCCCCCAAGTCCAGTGACCAATAGCAGCACAGTACACATGAACTTAACGAACTTGATGATGAAGACAATACTGGTAAGTTCGCGCACGAACAGTTTCCAATCAGCAAAAGAAGAGCAATTTTCTACGAACGTACAGTTTTAACAACTATACAAGACGGCATTTCACAAATGTAGTAATCGGAAACAGTGATAACAGGATTCCACGATTCGCGGGCTGGTGCACGATAATGCGTGCGCAGGAAAAGTAAAGGGCATAAGAACAAGAGGGGGTAATTGTACCTCCCCCACCCTTAATTCTGTGGGTGGGGAACAACATTATGTTACGCATCGCTGGTCTGTGTCGCGTTACCTTGCACCGTCTTCGGGAGAGCGAAAGATGTCTGAAGACCAGGGTTGTAATGTAATAACAGCGCGGTGCTCGTCATAGGCCCTCCGTCACGTGGACCAATGCGTGCCGCCGCGATAAGCCTATCTCAACTCGTGCGCTCCTGACCTCCAGAAGATTGAATTTATACGGTTATCTGAAAGAAAATGTTCTCGGGCATTGTCATTGTCTCTCTCAGCGAGTCTCGGTGTGCGGGAAACATTCCAGAACACGGCGACTGGTGCTATTTAAGCTGCGAGGGGCCTCCGAGTCGACAGTTTTTGCGAGTTGAAGAGTTTGAAGGCTTGTGCGACCTTACGCGAAACGACGAGCCAGCAGAGCGTCGAGTGATGGTGGAAGTGACCAGGAGGACAGTGAAGTCTGCAGACTGCGAGCATCGGTAAGAGTGAGACTAACGGGCGGGACTATTGAACTGGATGCGTGAGTGTAAGACACTTGAAATTATGGCAATAGACAGACTGAACATGTGTAAATAATGAGTGTTAATTGCTATAACCACTATAGACACACTGAAAAGGACTTTAATTAGAATTGAGATAGACATTAAATATTGTGTTCACTGAGAATAACAATAGCAACAGTTGAGGTAGCTAGATTAATCTTGTAAATAATAGCTGAGTGAATAGAATAAAAACAGAATTAGTTCTTTTATTTTTATTGAGACCTCCATCCCTCACGAACTTGGATACGCTCTCTGCCGTATTGTAACAATATCATTCGAACCGCGCCAGACAAAATCATAAAATTTTGTGCAGCTACACGAATTTTAATTACAGAAAAATGTTACAACGTGATGAAGCAAAAACATTTTGCGTGACGTTAACATATGAATTAATGCGGGAAAAACAAACACAAAAATTTTTATTATTATAATTCATAACGTTTACAGAGAGAAAATTTCCCGAACAAGATTTCCTTTTCCCCCCCACTTTCCAGCGGTCTTTTAAAAAAGTCATCCGCAGTTTCTGAATCCGGTTTTAACTTGTACTTCTCCAATTTAAGGGATCTTGGGGGACAAAGTACCGTTATAGAGGTTTATAGTACTTTACAATTTTGTGAGAAAAAACTGAGAAAAACTAATAAAGTGCAATTCTACATAATAGTTTCGACTAACCATGACAGCAAATACAGGATGTNAAAAAACTGAGAAAAACTAATAAAGTGCAATTCTACATAATAGTTTCGACTAACCATGACAGCAAATACAGGATGTTCCATGACGAAACCGAGAAACTTCGTCAGCGAGTTCTAGAGGTTATTAGCAACAAAAAAAGTCGTATACACATGTAGGCTGTGAAGCGTCGTTACAGAGTCACAGCAACACTGGAAGGAGTTATAGGATATGGAAGACTGTAGCAGCAACAGATGATCGCTACCACGGAGAGGCGTGCCGAGTATTCCTTGTTATCATTAAGGCCCCGCCTGATTGGCGCTTGAACTGCGTTGCTTGCAGGGTGTTTGAAATCCTGGTCTTTTGACGAAACTATTCAACTTACCCCCAGTATGTTTACCTACGAAGACATCGTACCCAGACGAGGAAGGCAATGCCCTCCAATGCAGTTAAAAACTGCTTTTCCAGACTGCCATATCTTAAAATATAGTAAGCCGGAGACGAACCAAACTACGATAGGAGCCTGAACTGAACTTTGATTCAGACGTTTCATCAATAAAATGACAGGGTCACCGCTGTAAGTCCCATAAGTAGAAGCAGCAGTACGAGAACACTACACGACAGTTCAGAGCCTTGAGCTTAGCGGCGATGGCGCTCTTGTAGCGCGTGCCAGTGTAACCCTTACAGTCCCCACGCTTATCGCAAAAAAAACATGAGAAAAACGATGCAGGCAGGCCGGCCCCTTTGCAATGCTCACGGAAATGAAACGTAGCAAATAGCAATCGGCTGTAATGACGCCACTTCCAGCCAAACAGCTGCGAATTCTGTAGTCTGGCTTCCACTGCCAGGATATCTTAGCTGATTAGCTCGGAGACCTTGGGGCATGTAGAAAATTTCGCACGAAAGCGACCAGCTACAGTGGGGGTTGATTCCCCCCACCGGCTTTCAACTTCCAATCAGAAAGGAAAGCTGGTGCAGCAACTTACTATATGTGCTTTTCCCTTCCCAGTTTTCTGGTTAACATCGGAACCTAGGAAACTTGGCACACGGAGCCAAATGCATACGCAGATAGCGGCACGATACGGCTGCCCAAGCCGGTCAACTAAAAGGAACTCTCTATTCGCGGTTTCTTCACACTTTTTGAATACAACCTGTGAATAATCACCCCATGTATGGTTGTTTCCTACGTATATAATGCACCACAACCTTTTTATACTTACGTTAACATAAAATTATCCTATTTTTAAATTGAGCTTTTAGTTACATTTCACCTATAAATAATATTTCATTTATAATTACTGTGAATAAAAACAGAGAGAAAATAGATGTGTTGGTAATGCATAATAAGGAATAGTTATCATGCAAAATAATATTAAAGTAGGTGTGCACAAAATACAGTGCGCTGTCCCTTTAGTGTAATTTTGTAGACTTGATTAAGGCTTGTTTGCATGAGGCGGAGGAATATCCGGGAAGTAGAACTTCAGCAGAGTTTCAGAAAAGTTGGAAGTAACCGTCAATAGACTATAAAATTCAAAGCAGATAACATTAATAGTTTAGGTATAATCCTCTCCTTCTAAAAATTACATTCTACAAAACCACTTTTTTTTATTTCCTAGCACATGTTTTCCAGCTAACTAAAACTTTTAATATTATGATTGGTTTTCAAACTTGTTCTTAAAAAAATTATTTTGTATCAGTAAGTTCTATTGTTTTCAGAGGGTAATGAAAAAACCGCTATTGTAAATCCACTTCTATCCTCCCTCTTTTAAGATTANAAGTTCTATTGTTTTCAGAGGGTAATGAAAAAACCGCTATTGTAAATCCACTTCTATCCTCCCTCTTTTAAGATTATTAGTTGTGCATTCAGGATAAATAAATAAAATATATTACACTGATACGGTATAGTGAGAGGAAAGTACCTCCGNAAGTTCTATTGTTTTCAGAGGGTAATGAAAAAACCGCTATTGTAAATCCACTTCTATCCTCCCTCTTTTAAGATTGTTATTAGTTGTGCATTCAGGATAAATAAATAAAATATATTACACTGATACGGTATAGTGAGAGGAAAGTACCTCCGNTTATTAGTTGTGCATTCAGGATAAATAAATAAAATATATTACACTGATACGGTATAGTGAGAGGAAAGTACCTCCGTTTTGAAAAAGCTGTAAACTGAAATGACTGTGGATGGTGACATTGCTGGTCTTAACATAATGGTGAAAGCTTAGTTCTCCATTATTTTATCAAGTTACTATATTGTAGTAGACAATATATTTAAATAACAGGCAATTTTCGACTTGTTTTGGGAGGGATGTAATGATGTGGATGGCGTATAACTCATTAAGATCCCGACATCTGCTCTCAAGAAAAGTCACGTCGTACAATTAGCACTGATTCATTGAATATATCTCCGTCGTGTTTGAATATGAGCACAAATGTACAAGGAGTATGCCCTGCAGTATAGAATTTATTGTGGAATAATGCAGTTTTTGCTTTCCTTTAATCACGAATTCGCAATACAGAGAATAAATCAACGATCTATAAAAACAGAGAAAATACATCGCTCACAACTCTTTCGCTGACAAGTGCTATGTGTAATTCGTCGCTACCTCGTATGTTTTATTGTCCGAATCAGCTTATTAGATGGTAGTATAGAAAGTTCCTTTTAAGAGAATAATGTTCAGATTAAGCGTCGGATAACTCACACACCCTGCTGTTGCCTCTGATAACCGAACGGTATCTGGCCAGATTTTATGCACAGAAGACGCCAAAAAAACATCAAAGAGTTTATTATGATTGAGACTGGTCTTGCATGTGTCACATTTACCAATGCGATTTTTGCGTAGTATACCGTGACTTCTATATCCGTCCATTACACGGGATCAGGCGGTAACGATTCGCCCAGCTGCTTTAATTAATTCCCTGTGACGAACTCCGTTATTTAGACTTGTCTTGCCGATCGCCACTTCCTCGCAGTCTACCGTGACTTCGGCTTCAATGGCTTCTCTTTCCGCACTCGGCGCGGGACTGCAACAGAGCGACTACTTCTTAATTAACTTGAGCGCACTTCGCCTGGTAGTAGGAGCATCTGCGTTCCAACACAGAAGCCTCCTCAATCCTAAAACTCATTTCCCCTCCAAGCCCCGGCGAGGCACCACATTCCTCAAGACCTGCCCAAGCACGAATCTAGTCAAAGTAGGTGGCACACGCGTACTTCATTGAGAAGAAAAACACTTGCGCATGCTGTTAGGCATGTTTCTCCTTGCCAGTTGCCACCCTTTCTACTCCACAAGTGGAGCCGCGGTGGTGTCATGGTTACGACTACTCGTCTCACACCTAGGCGAACCAGGTTCGAGTCCCGGTGGGTTCGCTCCCGGATTTTCGCATGTGGGAATCGTGCTGGACGGTGCGACTGGTCAGCGGGTCTTCTCGGGTATCTCCCGTTTCCTCCGTCCTTGCATTCCGGCTCTGCTCCATATTCACCTCATTTCACACTCATCGGCTCTCAAGACCTCTATGTTAAGAGTCGCCCAAATCTCTCCACTCNCCATATTCACCTCATTTCACACTCATCGGCTCTCAAGACCTCTATGTTAAGAGTCGCCCAAATCTCTCCACTCCACTACTCCACGAGTCATCAAGTCATAATCTTGGAATAAGATACAAAATTAAATTAACATTTTCTTTATGTACACAACATTTTATTTAAATATAAACAGATATAACATACGATTGACTCGTGAAAAGTAAGACAGGGTAGTTTTGTTGTAGAAAATAAATTTGTAATATTTTTTAAATCTCAGTTCACATAGTTATTATTCTCCACTTACGTAATATGTCTGTCAAAGATTTTTAAGGAAGGGGCAGGTGCCTCCTGAAGCCTGGCGCCTGCCGCCAATCGCTATCTTACCAACGTGCTATGTTCACTCCTTCCCCGCTATCGTATACCTATCACACTCCTCCATCAAACTAAAAAACAAGTAAAGAATCACACTATACCCTAAACAAGAAGTTACTGATAACTAATGAGCCTACTTTCCTCTACATGGGTGCAAATAAATGTTAGTGAATATCATTAGAGATTTAACCAGAAGCATGTGAAACAGTATCAAGACAACAGAAATACACGAATGACTAACTCGGGATTCTAATTCAGAAATACTCGTAAAATTAAGCTAGCTTACAATCAACTGTATCACGGAGGTAGGATTTGGAGCATGAACTTCGGATGCTATAATGTTTTGAATGATAGGGTTCACTAACCTGAAATATTTACAAGGCCATCATTTTGAAAATAAATGTCTGAGTCACTAAAAACACACAAGTTTACATAACCGACTATAACGCTACTGGTGTAAAAAATTTGGTGGAAACCGGTTGAATGGTATCCGAGATAAAGCAATAGAATATTATTTTCTTAATCAGTGCTATCTTACAAAACTGCCTTAAAAAATGTTCTTTATACTATTCGTCTAATAGATACTGTTAGCATAAAACGTTTGATTGAATTTAGTTAAATTGTTAAATAGATATGCTAAACATATCAAAACATTTATATAGTCGCCATTTTTAAAATCAGTGAATGACCCTATTTAAATTATGCAATTTTACGTGGCCTTCTGTAGGCGTGCAAAATTTTGTGGTAATTAGTTGAATTATTCCGAAGATATGACAAAATGTTCATTTTGCTCACCTGACACTTTGCGAAAAATACGGCAAAAAGAGGATCTCTGTACGCATAAATTATGCTTCTAATTAATATTGTTTGCATACAAAATTTGGTTGGATATTGTTTAAATGTTTCATAGATGCAACAATAAATTTAAATTATTTATATAAACCCCATTAAAACGTGCTTGCGCACATATCACATGCTAATTTACATACCCTACTATAGTAATACTTGCATGAAATTTTGGTATGAATCGGTTGATTAATCCTCGAGATATGGCACAACACCTTCCATTGTTCATGAGACCATCCACATAGATGGAGGGCGAAAAGTTTATGTATTAGCACATTCCATGATTATAATAGACACAATTTATAAAGTTAAATTTAGATATGTTACATAGTTTCGTAGATGTAGCACACTAAGCCAAAATGTTTGTATAAGTGCCTATCAGAAAATAAAAGACATACACAATTAAAACATACAGATTAATGTGGCCTACCACAGTACAACTTCTTCGACGAATTTGAAATAAATAGGTTGATTGATTCCCGAGATACGGCATAAAAACTGTATTATTTAATGTGGGGTTATCTTACAAAATGGCGAAGAAATGAGGTTTTGCATAGACAATTTTTATGGATACTGTCAGCATACAAAGTTGAGTTGAAATTTGTTTAGTAATTTCGTAGAAAAATTTTGAGCTTAAATGTTTATATGGCCGCCATTCTTTAAATATAAGTGACATTGTCAAAGTTTATATGTTTACATGGCCTGCCATAGTGCTACTTGATTGCCAAATTTAGTAGAAATCGGTTGTTTTTCGGAGATATCGCGTAATTCTAATTTGTCATGTGATACTATTTTACAAAATGGAGGACACAAGATTTTGTACGGACACATTTGATGGTTGTAATATATACAACCATCATATAAATTTTAATTGGAATTAATTACATGATTTCGACGATATGATGTATGAAACTAAAATAACTATATGGCCACCATTTTGAAAGTAAGTGCCCCGCGTGGTCGAAAACTATAAAAGTCAGGTTTCCTTATTTAGTACTTCATGTGTACCGAGTTTGGTGAAATTCGGTTCACGCGTTCAAAAATTGAAGGGGGGGGGGGGCACACACGCACTCACAGTCCCACACACCTACACACGCACAGGCATACACACAAAGGCATACACATACAAACACCTACAAACACAGACCCACAGACAGGAAAGTGATCTCATAAGATTTTCTTTCCTTCGGAAAGTAGGCTAAAAACAGTGAAATATTGGGCCTTAAAAATAGAACACAATACAATTTCGCGGAGAGAAGTACAGTGAAATTTAAAATTATACGTTTTAAATTGAAGGGTTAGAAAGAGGAAGGGCCTATTCCACCTGCAACAATGCATGCTATCTCTGTACTATAGGCCCTTCTTCCACCAAGATTGGTGGTAGTGCGTTTTTCTGCTGTTCCTTAAGGCCTACTCACAACAACAATCATATGCATGAGACACTAGATAGTGCAAGCAATCGTGTTTGTTGTAAATCTCATTTTGATGTATGCGTGGGATAAGCCCATTCCATCAAGCCCTTCAATTAACTATGACATCGAACCACTATGGATATGATGACCAACATCATCTCACCCAGTTAGGCCTACGAATACCAAATACCTCATCGCTAGGGCATTCCGTCCATATCTGCCTTCCATCGTAACTAATATTATAAATGCGAAAGTATGTTTATTTTTTGTTTGTTTGTCCTCCTTTCACGTCGCAACGGAGCAACGGACCGATGTGAATTTTTGCACAGAGATATTTGGAGAGCCGGGAAGTGACATAGGTTACTTTTTATCGCGAGAAAATATATCAAAACATTTACAAACGATAATAGTGAATCAAATCGGAAACAAGTTTACGGCCAGTGCGCTCTCTTGCAATGCGCTGTCTAAACCGTTAAAGATGGAGCAATATCATGTAGTAAAAAATTGTTTAGAATAAAAAGACCTAAAAAAACTCTACAGCAGCATAAATCTATATATAACAGAGAAATACTAATAAGTGTTTTTACCATTTAATACACCAAGACGTTGAGTTTTATAATATGTAGGGAGTATAGAAGATTAAAACTAAGTAAAATTCAACTTTATTAAAAAAAAAACAACCTAAACAATAATTATGTAGTCCACGCGAACGGATCCACGGGCACAGTTAGTATGCTATATTTCAGTCTTTCCAGCCTATCTCGAGCATGATAGTCCTGGAAGTGCGACTGAAAACCTCGCACAATATATTCTGACTGGTTGTCCTCGCTCAACCTGACTTCTCTCTCTTACTATACCGATATCCTTCTATTCGATATACATTTAAAAGTGGCAGCTTGTACGTATTACTCTGCGTGTCCACCCACTTGCTAAGGTATTGGTTGTTTTTCCGGCCACCAACACATACGTCATGAGCAGTCGGCTGTCTGAATCACATTATAAGACCAATATTTGTAATATTAGTTACTTATTTGTAACAAATTTGATTCCTTACATTTAGTATTACATAATCATCGAAATTTTCTGTCTGATTCATGTGTATTTCAGTATTTTAGAACAAAACTAGTAACTTGGTGCGTTTTTACACCGAAAAGAAACCACAAAAAAAATTCAAAGCTGCAAGCAAATACTGTTGCGTGCGCATGGAAGATTATATTAATATATAGTATTAAAAGACGCAGTTAAAGTTTTTAATGATTAAGTTTGACTTTTAAAAAAATTACGAAATTCCGTCGAAAATATTGTCTGCCGCAGTCGTACCGTGAACCGACTAGCCAGCCAACGGCTATGATTGTGACTGGTCCATGCTTATCTCTGCTGCCTGAGATGCCTGAGATGTTGAGGGTTCACTTAGATCTGTTTTAATAAAACCGAACGCACTTGAACTTCCCTGTCCTGAACATAGTGTTCTTTGGTTTGTGTTTGCTACTAGGGTGTGTCTGTAGATAATAATGCCGCCCCTCCCACTTGTATGCACATTTTACAGTTATCTTACTAGCATAACTCATTTTATCGCTTGTATGCTCATTGGTTTGAATTTTCTTGTGATCAAACACTGTCAACAACTCAATGCCCTTAAATAAAACTCAACATCGTTTACTATTAATGGCATTAACGCCTCGTATGGAAAAATAAAAAATGTTAGAAAATAGGTTGGGTAATCATTATAACCTTTAATCTCAGAAAACAATGTTTTATGTTTGTGTAAGCATAGGCCTACATACAAACAGGACAAGGCAAACCAAATATACCGGATGTTCACGAACAAATTATAATAATTACCAGAGTGGGGTAAATAAGTACAAATGGAGCATATTTCACTAAGGAACCAATAGTCAAACGTCCATAGTTACCCTCTAATGGCAGTGNATAAGTACAAATGGAGCATATTTCACTAAGGAACCAATAGTCAAACGTCCATAGTTACCCTCTAATGGCAGTGGCTTACAAGGCCCCGCCCATACGTTAGTGTTATTGATTGGTGTCCGTCACCAGCGCTGAAGCATGTTGCGACGCACATGTGCAAAGGTATCCGGCGTAATGCTGAAACCACTTCGCCTCGCGAGCATCTAAAGGAACGTCCTCCAAGTATTCTGGCACCACGTCCTGCAGGAACTGTAGTTACGTAGCACCTCCGAGACTGCGACAGTGCGGTACTGAGTAGTGTTATCAGACACGTAGTCCTGCGCACAGGCTGGTTACAATGCCACGTACACAAGGTTGCATACTCGCCCCTGCACATTGCCACTGTTGTTAGCAGGTTAACTATGGACGTTAGACTATTGGTTACTTGATGAAATATGCCCCATTTGTACTTATCTACCCCACTCTGGTGTTTATTATCATTTGTTCGTGAGCATCCAAAATAGTGATCTACGCACATTACACTCGATAGCTGGGGCCGTGTTCCGATATGGACATTCAAACCATTTTTTGTGGTATGTAATGTGCGTCACAAAGGAAAAGTTCTAACAGACATCGATAACAGCTGTAAGTACTGCCAGTTGTTACATAATTTATCTTTGGTGATTTAAGATGGCTGCACGTTGGCAGGTTGTTTACATTTTTCACGGTGGTACAGCATGCAAAGTTAGGGTAATTAATACAATAAAAAATTTTTAAATTTCCTTTGACCTAACATACTTCCCAAGAACACAGTTCGTGCGTTCGCGAAATTTGACCATCGATAATCCGAGTAACTAAATTCTGATTGGCCCTGTCGTGTAAGAGTATTTCTCACAAAGAGTAAAAAAGTAAAGTAAAGCTACAGGATTTGCTACAAAGAAGCATTAATACTGCATTGTTAAAGACTGTTCACGGTTAAATGAGCACTTTCGAAATCAACCTTCGAAAAACGTCACTGCCCCCACCTGCGTATATTTTAACAGGCACACTGACTGGAATGCGCCCGGTAAAGTTGGTAACGACGGAGGAATAGTAGTTACACGACTCAAAGTTGAATTAAAATGGATACGTTTATATTTGTGAATAGTGAGAAGATTTATATTTCTTTCTATATTTTAAAAAATGTATATTACGGTAAAAATGATAAAATTTGTAAAAAATATTTACTTTTTAAATAATTTTACAGTTTTACTTGACCANTGTATATTACGGTAAAAATGATAAAATTTGTAAAAAATATTTACTTTTTAAATAATTTTACAGTTTTACTTGACCAACGCATGAATAAAGTGATGAGGTCTATGGCAACGTTAATTTTCCATATGGCGGAGGAATACACGACGTGCGTGTAAGTAGTTCATAAGCAGGGCTTTCAAAAGTGCTCAGTTTACCACGAACAGCCTATAACACTGTCCAGTGTACTTGGTTTCAAGAACAATCTTATTTTATACAGATGTAGATTCAAACAACTCCATGGNTGTATATTACGGTAAAAATGATAAAATTTGTAAAAAATATTTACTTTTTAAATAATTTTACAGTTTTACTTGACCGACGCATGAATAAAGTGATGAGGTCTATGGCAACGTTAATTTTCCATATGGCGGAGGAATACACGACGTGCGTGTAAGTAGTTCATAAGCAGGACTTTCAAAAGTGCTCAGTTTACCATAAACAGACTATAACACTGTCCAGTGTACTTGGTTTCAAGAACAATCTTATTTTATACAGATGTAGATTCAAACAACTCCATGGGAGGGTCTCAAATCCTCTCCCCCCCCCCTCCTTCTTCTTGAATCTGCCCTTGGTAACAATCCGACACTGAGTACTGGCTGAGAATTTCCCTATGCCGCACACCGTTTAGCGTCTCTGCCCTGGATGGGGCGCGGCAGAATACGACCAGAGCCGTAATTAACGACCCAGGGGCGTCACGTTTCGTTTGGGAAACTTGCCCCCTAATTAGCTCTGCCTCGTCACCGTGACATCAAGACTTACACTTACAGAAGGCAATCGCTAAGGACAGCTGCTAGAGTTGCAGCAACTCCAGCAGCTACTCATTCTGAGTAAGATTTATTCAAATCACGCTAGAAACAAGACAATATTCCTTATAGTAGATTTTCGCATAGGAAAAAATTCCGCTGCAAGGTGCAATAGTGTTCCACAGAATCCGTTTTTAAGCTGACTGTAGATGGAGAAATTGTGTTTGTGTTTCGGCCGAATCTAGATATATACTGGTCCCTGCCAAAATATTTACTATATAAGCTTAATTTTTAACTGCTATGCGCGCACTCCTATAATGTTTACACGCATAAACAGTTAAAATACAATTGTTTTTTACACTGAGTTTTCGTAACCATACTTGATTAGTAAAAAAAGTCCCAAATTTACGGGCTAAATAAAGACAGCTATCCAGACCTGTACACAGGATTTGAAAATGAGAGTTGCTGCACTGCACTGGAGAACAAAGCTATATAAATATTGCCTTCAATTTAACAAATAACGTAATTTTCTTGTACAGACAAGATACAAAAATATTCAAGGAACAAGCAGATAGCATTACTTTTTAGAAGATAATTAAAACTTAGGTTGGCACGGTTTTTTATAATTTTTGAAATTATGTTTGTTTGATTTTGATTTTTTGGACTTCATGCGGGCAGGGGGAGGTAAACTCGCGTGGATCTGTAGCTGCCAATTAAAGAAATTTTAGACTCTGAAGTCACCTTTAACTAAAATATTTGGGACGTCCATGATGTTGTGCTGAATAAATTTATTTTTAATAAAATTACAATTATACCAATTTCATAGAAACAGAACTGAGGAAATCCGGTAACACCAGTGTTACTTGGCAGCGGAACATTTTTATTTACCAAACTATACGCATTGAGCTTCCCAACTAAGAATAAATCTTCTTCTGGTAAAGCAGTATCTAAATATGAAATGCAACTAGAAGACTCGAGTTCCGTGGCATTCGACTAGCTATTCTTCTAGTAGCTGTTTCTGCTGTTTCTAACACTTGGTGGCAGACGATATTCAAGCTAGATCATATGGACCGCTCAGAGCAAAATTTTAACACATTAAATTACATTATCTTTAAAAAAATAAACTACTGTTTTTTTTTTCTTTTAATAGTAGAATCTAGACCAGCCACTTGACACATCTTCACCGATAATAATGTAATGGATATCACAAAAACACAAACCGTTATTCAAATACGTAATTAAATTTGTGTGTATGGACACACATAAAATTAGTTCCTGTTTAGTCCGTGCTGCAAGGAAAATTTTCCATTTCCTTCAATACTTGATCGCATGAGCTCGTTAGACATAAAAATAACCACTGGAGTGTTTCGAAATGGCAACAACTAAATAAGTGATTCAATAGCTGCTATCAAATATGTTTTAGACCCTCATTAAAAATGTATGTAGATTAATCCTTGTCCAGTACTTACATCAATTCTAAAAAATAATTAAGAATCATTTGAACAATGCTAAAGGCACTGTCACAGTGAANTTGTCCAGTACTTACATCAATTCTAAAAAATAATTAAGAATCATTTGAACAATGCTAAAGGCACTGTCACAGTGAACTGCAAAAACACGTGTGTTAGTTTAGCTAACAATGCCACCTAAACTCTTATAGAAGACTACTATTTCCAGTTTTTGTCTCACTTTTAGTCGTTTTATTTGCCTGTAGAATGANCACCTAAACTCTTATAGAAGACTACTATTTCCAGTTTTTGTCTCACTTTTAGTCGTTTTATTTGCCTGTAGAATGAATTTATGTCAATTAGAATGAATTTAATTACAAATATATTGTTACGTATCAAAATATTTTAGTATCACCGTCTTACTAAGCAAATTTAAATTGTGCCTCGAGAAATAAACTACTCGGGTAGGCTATTTAGAAACTATATGTCATTAACTTATTAAAGTTCAAAACGCAAAAATATCCATACTAAACAAACATGAGGGAAAAAATGCCAAGCATTGTCATTCAAAAGCAATGTACGTTCATCGTTTACAGAACTAGTATTACTGTTGAAAAATCCGTATTATAATAGATTATGGCAGTCATAATAACAAAATATTATTTTTTTATTTTTGTCAGTAGTCGGAAACGAAAGTTTCCTTAATCAACTACAGGCCTGGTGTTACCTTTTTCTGGACACCGCACCGTTCGAAATCAGAAGCCAGCTTCGGGACAAACAGATGTGATCAAGACGTACGTACCTAGAACAGAGAGAGAGAAAAAGCATCGGGTGAGTCAAACAGTATTGCTACTCTAATTTTATTTTTGCTTTTAGAATAATTACCTTAGAAGACACATATAATGTATTTAAGTATATAGACCATTTACAATTATCTCGCACAGTCATAATGTCTGCTCTACTATACATTAAGNATATAATGTATTTAAGTATATAGACCATTTACAATTATCTCGCACAGTCATAATGTCTGCTCTACTATACATTAAGCAACAGAAACTAAAACACTGAAATTTCTCCTTTACATAAAAGTATTATCATATGACTAACAATTAAAAAATATACAATAAAGTAGATATTTTTCAAAAACTAACGAAGAAGATTGTGTTACGTGTGTATACAAATTTTAAAACAATTTTTTTTTTTNAGTAGATATTTTTCAAAAACTAACGAAGAAGATTGTGTTACGTGTGTATACAAATTTTAAAACAATTTTTTTTTTTTGTGGAATCTTATGTGCGAGTATAACAGTTTCATTACTGTGCCTTGACTAAATAAGAAATATTGGAGTCCTAAACCGATTCCATTTTTTACACACGTGAACTACACNTTATGTGCGAGTATAACAGATTCATTACTGTGCCTTGACTAAATAAGAAATATTGGAGTCCTAAACCGATTCCATTTTTTACACACGTGAACTACACATCTACGGAATTGATAAATAAATCGTGCGTGAACGTAGCTGCAGAGAACATAGGACTACGATGGGCTCGCCTTAGTACGATTTATCAGGCAATCGCTGAGAAGCTGTTCTGCTGCCGAGTTCTCGGTAGCCAGGGAGATTGCTCTGGCTGATGCCCCGCGGTCTGCTGATGTGTGAGAGCAGCTCTCTGTGTGGACCAAATAAGAAACAAGAGTCAAGCCCTCCCGCAATGATGCATCCGCGTCATCGACACGACGACTGTGGGATTCAACGTCGTGCGGCGAAGCATACTACAGTCGCAGGAGCTGGACGACCCGATTCACAGCGACCCCGTCAAGGTTGGCAAAATGCCACCCATTTTCAGTAAATTCCATGCCACTGGCAAAAACTTCGTTTTCACCGGCAAATATAATATAATTATGTACCTAGGTGTGTAACAAAATTAGTTTATTTGTTAAAGTTATTACTTTTTAATAAAAATTTACTTTTACTTATTAATACCAATTAAATAAATCAGCGTGTCATTGTTTATTGTTATATTTGTTATACGTGTACATATTTGGGTTTGAAAATGATCAATCAACATTTTGAGAATGTAATTCTATGAGAATTATTCTAGTAGGTACTGTAAAAGGAAGCTTGATAATTCTCGTGTTTAGTTAGGAAATTTTATGTTTATGATTCCAAGTGGCTACACTAGATAATGAAGTGTAATATAATAAAAATAAATTTGCTTACAAACACACATTCTAGAATATGATAATAGGCCTACATAAAATCGAGTCGCTATAATAATGCTTGAGACATTATTTTACAATATTAGACACTGTGGTTCTTATAAAGGTTTTCGTTTTTATAGTAAAATTTCAATGTACGCTATAAACCACTTCAACATTTAGTGAATTCAGGGAAATTTTCCTACTAAGTGGAAAATACTGGCAAAAACGAATAAAGTCCAGGACGGTTTTAACCTGGAATTTACCAGTACTAACCACACAGTGGAAAAAAAAACTGTGCCAACCCTGGACACCGTTAACTCCCTGTCTGCTGGAAAATATCGACCAACCATATACCCAAATTAGTAGTCGAACGCAAGTTTGATTTTCAACCCCTGAACATATGAAATAAATAAAGCCTGCCCTTTGGTCTTCTTGATTTTCTGTTTCTGGTGACAACAGCCAGGTGGGAACGGCAGTATTAGTAGTTTTAATTCACACTACACACCTCGGACCGACATCGTGCAATCTGACACGCAGGGAACTGCTCACAACAGTATGGGCATAACCTGCACGAAGGGCCCGAAAACAAAGGATTCAGATACACTCAATAAGCACAAGTACCTCTTGGTAACACAACCGTTGAGCAGACACAAACACCAAGGATGGTGCAGTTGTGGGCGTTTAGTGCTCTGTCATATCGTCACATCGTGATCCGCCGAGGTGCAACCCTTACTTCTATTGAGTGGTATAAATAAATGCAAGCAGCTGCTCAGAACTCATGAATTTGAAGTATCTGCTTGGGTTCGTACTGTTAAACGATGTCAAGAGGGGCGTATACGAGTTAGTGAGGGATGGAGGTCTTAATAAAAATAAAACAACTAAATTTGGTTTTTAATTTATTCACACAGCTACTATTTACAACACTGCACTGTCTATTTTTACTACTACGCTTACTTTCTCATTAAGCCAAAATTTAATGTATATATCAATTCTGATTTTTAAGTCCTTATCAATGTCTCTATATTTCCCAGAGTATATTCACACTCATTATTTACACATTCTCAATCTGGTTATTGCCATCATCCCAAATGTCTTACACACATGTATCGTTAATAGTCCCGCCCGTCACTCTCACTCTCCACTGATACCGATGCTGGTCACTTCCGCTGGTCTCTCTCGCCGCCACTCGTCGCTCTGCTGGCTCGTCGCTTCGCTGTATCCGCACGCATGTCGCTAAAGGTCATATAATCCTCCAATCTTTCAACTCTCGGCTCAGAGGACCGTCGTGGCTTAACTAGTTTCGCTGGTCTGATCTGGATGGTTCCGTGCACCCCGAATCACGCTGAGAGAGGCAAGGGCGATGAATCAGAACATTCTGTCAAAGATAACTGCAAAACTTCAATCCTCTCAAGGTCAGATGCGCATGAGTCGCGATAGGCTTATCTGGCAGCAGCAATACGCGCGCCTTTGAGAATATCCGAACGCTCACGGGTTACCTAGCGAGACCTTCACACTCATCTCGACGACGCGGCTAGCGGAGGCGGCGGCCGTGATCTCGACGCACCCCTACCGCGGTGGTTGTGAGGGCGGACTCCGATGTCATCTGCCTCGTTCGAGGACACATTCGAGCCCCTCCCAGGAGGCAGGTGACGTCGATGATGACTTCGCGAACCTCGCCGACGACGAGGTTGCAGAGGACGACATTGACGTGGTTGGCGACGTCGATGTTGGCATCGGCAATGCTCCAGCCGATGCGGTCTGGGAATTGGCGGCTACCCTCGACCGGAATACCGAGGTGCAGCGGGCAGCCACGGAGGTACAGCAGGCGGGTACAGCAGTTCAGGTCCGCAATAACATGGAGCTACACGCTACCCACCTGGTGTTAATTTTAAAATGCGTAGTCGAATATATGAAAAACCACTGGTGATTAAGCAACAAATCGGCTGTACAAATGAAAAAAATTACAACATTTATATATGTAATTTGTATAAATGAGATCTTACACCTCTATAAACGCAGTAGGTAATATGACTACCCTTTCTTTTGTAAATGGCTGTTAGGTGTCCCATGTTTCCATCAAACTTTGAAACGCTACGCCCACAGCTGTTGGGCATCGATGCATTCCACAACAGCCTCACAGGATGTGGCATCACCGAAGAGGAGTACCATCACGCGCAGACGATCTGGGCGATGTTTGGGGATCATACACTGAAAAATTATGCTGAGCTGTATTTACAGGCGGACGTCTTGATAATGTGCGACGTCTTCGAGAACTTCCAGGACTATGTCTGTCCACTTACGGACTTCATTGTGTCCGCTACGTGAGTGCCCCAGGATTCTCGTTCGACGCAATGTTGTGTAAGATGCAGGTGGAGTTAGACCTCCTTGCCGACTACGAGTTCCACCTGTTTATCGAGGCTGGTATCCGGGGATGGGTGGCCCAGTGCACCAAGCGTCACGGGGTTGCGAACAACAATGATGTCCCTGCCACATGATGCCAGCAGGATGTCTACCTTCCTCCAGTTTGTAGACACAAATAACTTGTATGTATGGGCAATGTCCCTGCTGCTATGCGGCAGTTTCAAATGTACCAGCATGGATATCAACGTTATGTGCATGTCGGACGATGGAGATGTTGGCTGCATACTGGAGGTGGATGCTGAGTACCATACCACACTCTACGAGTACAATAAAGACCTTCCGTTCCTGCCGGTGAATGAGTGTCCTCCGAGGTTCAAACAAACCAAGCTCATGACCACATTTGAAACAAAGAAGAATTATATTGTAAATTATGTTAATCTCAAGCAGACATTGCGTCATGTGTTAAGGCTGAAGACTGTACATCGCGTCCTACAATTCAACCAGAAGGTGAGGTTGAAGCCTTATATTGAACTGAATACGGAGAAACGCCAGGCAGCCACGAACACCTTCGAGAAGGCCTTTTACAAGCTAATAAACAATGCTACCTACAGTAAGCTCATTGAGAATAAGCATAAACGCTAGCTATGGAACTTGTATGCACCGAACTGCATGCGAAGAAGCTTATCGCCAAACCAATTTCCAAATGCCGAAGAATATACGACGAATCTCCATCGCTGGTAAAATTAGATCATGAACATATCATATTTGATACGCCCATCTACGCTGGCTTCACCGTACTTGACCTGTCAAAGACTCGTGTACCGCTTCCACTACGACATAATGAGGGCTCGATAATGGGGGTAATGTGAGCCTGATAAGCACAGACACCGACTCCTTTGTGATGGAGATTGCCTACCCCGACTTCTACAAAGACCTCGCCTCAGACCTGGAACTTATGGTCGAGTTCGACACCAGTGCCTACCCTCCCACTCATCCCTGCTACTCGCCCGCCAACGCGAAGGGCGATTGGCAAATTCAAGGATGAGTGCGGAGGTAATGATATGATTGAGTTTGTCGGGGCTGAGGGCGAAGCTGTATGCTTATAAGCGTAAGGAAAAAGTAGTGAAGCGAGCTAAATGGATACAGAAGAGCGTCGTACAAGATAACATCACCATTGAAGATCATAAACGAATATTATTGAACCAGCAAGTAATGAGAATATATGTCGACAGCATTAGGTAGCACCATCACCATGTATATACTGAATGCACAAACAAACTAGCTATTTCGTGGATGGGCGACAAGCACAAGATCCTGGGCGATGCCATTCATACCGTCCATTATGGCTAACATAAATAATAATGTTCTGTACATGCACCTCTGGGACAGGGATGTATCATCATATATGTGTCTGTCGGTGGGAGATAATGGGGTTGGGATACATAGTAGGAGGCAGTTCCTCGCCCCGGGATTGTCGAAGTTGAAGCGCTTCCATTCCCCTCTCCCACAACGAATGATATGAGTGTGTGTTGCTTTATCAAATTTGTGTGTTTTTTTTTCCAGCAGCATACTATAGAACATGTAAGAGCCATATTCATCTGGTCAGGAATGCTGTTGTTGTTGATTGATGGTAGAAGTATGTCCTGCTGTGTGTATGTACTGTTTCTGCAATCACTCGTGTGCATACTTTTACACTGTTCCAGTTATGTTTTTTTCCAGCAGCATACTATAGCACATGCAAGAGCCGTCAGGTATGTGAGGTATGCTGAATGGTAGCATGCTGTAGCCCGTGCGAGAGGTATCATTATCTTGTCAGGCGTGTTACCAGTATGTCGTGATGTGTACTATTTCACATTCTACAATCATTCATGTATGTACTAGCGCATGGGGTTTGTCATCTATGTGGGTCTCCTACCTGGGATTGTGAATGTGAAATAATATTCGTATCGGACAGTAGTAACTAGTAATCGCATTGTAATTGCTTTTCATCTATCTCTACTGTACTCTTCCCTTTTGCTGTAGCCCCTGTCTGTGCGTCCTTTTGTCCACTTTGATTTTTTTTAGGTGGGTCGTTTTTCCCCTTCTGGCATTATAAGCCGCTAGTACACTATGCTTGCGACGCTGCTGGTGTTTCTTTTTCCTTATACTCAAACATATATGACTTGTTTGCGTATAAGGAAAGAACCTCCAGTGGTGTTTTTGGTAGCGTAGTGTACTGCCCCGGTCCCAAACACGGGAGCCGTCTGCATGGTTATGCCATGCGGGTGGTTACGTGCGATGACAATGCTGTGAGGGCGGTGAGAGCGAGAGTGACCACGCTGCTGTTGCTTTGTACTGCTAGTTGTTACAGAACCAAAATGTTTCCCGCGCGGGCGAGTGCTGGCTACGTTACGGCCCGCGTAGCGAGGTAATTTCTATAGTCCACTTCGCCTTAGGTTGTCATCGAGGGGCGGGAGGGGGAAGGGCATGTGACGTGAGGGAAGAGAGAACAAACGAGAGGCAGGAAGGAGACCGGGAGGACTCCCAAGGAATAGAACCTAGCATCCTGGTGGGGAGTCAAGAGAAATAGCATGGAGAAAACCTCCCACCATACGGAATGCAAGAGCGTAAAGTGGAGACATCGAGAATGGACGAGAGGTAGGTAGAAGACCGGGAGAACACTGAGACAACCCCACAGGATACAACCTGGCATCCTGGCGAGAAGCCGGGAGGAATGGCACGGAGAAAACCTCCCCCAAAGACAGAATGCAATAACGTGAAATGGGGACATCGAGAACGAGCAAGAGGCAGGAAGTCACTGGAAGAACTCTGAAGCAACCCTCGGAATTGAGGCTGGCATCCTGGCGGTGACTTGGGTGGGATAGCACAGAGGAAGCCCTGGCATCCTGGCGGGGACCTGTGAGGGATATCCTGGTGTCCTGGAGGGGACCTGGGTGGGATAGCACGTAGAAAACCCCAGGGACCTGGGAGGTATAGCATGGAGAAAACCCTGGCAACATTGTGGGGACCTGGGAGGGATAGCACGTAGAAAACCCCAGGGACCTGGGAAGGATAGCATGGAGAAAACCCTCCATATAGAAGGCAAGAGCATGAAGTAGAGACATCCGGCAGGAAGGAATGAGAGAGTGTGAGAAAATAAAGAAGATCGGGAGGATTCTGAGATAATCTTCCATGTGGAATGCAAGAGCGTGAAGTCGGGACATCCAATATGGCCGCCATTGGCCCGGAATGACATCTCTTCTGTATATCTTGTACAGCGTATGGGCAGTCGGGTCTCCTGTGCCTGTGCCCATTGGGTAAAACAGGAGTATAATTCAAAGCAACAATGGTGTGCACAGCGCCCAGCACTAGTTGTTTTACAGCCACAAAGCTACAATGAAGCTACAATAAAGCCACATCAGGCATTTTGTTGCCACTTCAGATGTTTGAGTAATCCATGCTGTGCACACCGGCCAGTCCCATAAAGTCTGCATCAAGACATAATAATTAGCACTACCGTGTTTTAATTGGCTGCAGTTGAATGCAATCCAATGTAAAGAGATTATGCTACTTCCAATCGCGGTGGGTGGGCGTGGTTACCATCTGACCTGTCAATAGCATCGTACAGAGTTTAATCTGCACGCGCCACCTTCATAGGGCCGAGGCCTTTCCTCTACGAACGCACTTCGTAAACGAATCCTCTTACTAGGCGGACCAGACAGGCGCCCCTTCATTAGCGAGCATCAACCCTTGGAAACCAGGTCCGGCGACACGCCACTTTTATTCCCCAAAGGGTACTCGAGTGACAAGAGCCCATCACCAAACCGATCACTGTGTGTAGTGGGGGTTCGGTAGGAGGGAATGCCCTATCCCCCCAACCACGGCTTCTGAGGCCACACTGGCCGCCGTTGCCGCCCTCCAGGCAAATAAATGCCCGCCTCCAGGCCTCCTCCCAGCGGGAGGTTCAACCAATGCCACCCAGAGTCCGACCCGCGATCAGCACGGCCTACTGCCGGGGATTATCACTGATACCCTGGGTTCCCATGACTATTACATGCACAATGAGTTTTCACCCAGGAGAAGCCCAACTCCTCCAGTATGCCAGACAGCTCCTTCTGTTGAGCTCCGCCACCCCGAGATCTACCCAAAGGCATTAGTTGGAGTGTTGCACTCGGCTCGCGGGTCATCACCACAAGCGAAGAACATATGCAGCCTCTGGAAAACTGCACATGACCTCGCCATGGCTGATCGCCAGTGCACTGGCGGAGCCACCACAAGCCCATTATCGCCCTCACTCCGTCAGCCATAGCGTTTCCACCACGTTTCCAGCCCTGACTTTTCGAGGAGGTGGAGATGGACTTGAGCAGTACTAGGCTATGTATTCGCATCGTTTCCCCATTTCAGGGACTAGGCCTTGGCGCACGCAGCAGCACAGGTGCAAACCCTGCCCCAATGAGAAGGCCTCACCGGAGCTCGTTAGCCGGGGCGAAGAGCCCTCCACCGGAACTAACAGTGGGATCAGGCTGTGATCCAGTAAGAATGTTACACCATTTCATGCCGATCTGCTTTACACCTAATTAAGCCGGTGACCACCATGTAGGCCTTCGCCGGGGGATGGCCGAACTAGGATAATCATTCCCATAGCAACGACTACCAAACCAGGCACTCTGGGGTGCTGCATCTGTACACTCCCTACACACCGGGATCTGCTACTGGCTTTCATTAAGTGCACTTTCAGCCCTCCCCGTCGACTTATACCCATGACAGGTTGGTTGCCCAACCACCCTGACGTCATTCAAGATGGCCGCCGACTCGTACTCTTGTCTCCGCGAAGACGCCAAGTGTCCTAAAACATTCAATTTCTAACTACTGAAGTGAAATCTCAAAACTGCGGAAGTGGGGTTCAGGATAAATTTAAGACACAAAAATTTCGTAGCACAAATGTTTAAGTGATGGAGCATGGTGTACATATTCATATTATTCTGTGTTTAAAGGCACGAAGACTGCAATACCAGTTCAGTAGCTTTAAGCATTGATTTAGTTAATGCATTTGATACGTTTTATAGAATTTTCGCAGTTTCTTCACACTTTTTGAAAGGCATCTTTGAAAATTCACCTCATGTATGAGTGTTTGGTTGTGACCTAAAGTGTATGTCACGTATTACAAGCGTTTTGTACTTATGTTAACATATACGTGCCTCATTTTTGGTAAAACTGAAACTTTACTTATATTTGACCAATAAATAAGCCTGTTGGTAATGTCTAATAAGGCATAGTTCTTATGCAAAATAATATGGCACTGAGTGATCACGAATCCGGTGCGTTGTCCCTTTGGTGTAATTTTTTAAAACTGGTTACGGTTTGTTTGCATGAGGCGGAGGAATATCATGAAATGAGAACTTTAGCAGGGTTTCAGAAAAGTTGGAAGTAACCATCGATGAACTATAGCATCGCCTTTATTTTCAGGTATGCTGGTCCCGTAACTACGTACACTTTTCCCGGCCACAATACATAAACGCTGATTATGAGATAAATATAACTAATATACAGAATATCAGCGAAAGACTCATTAAATCATGTTAAGGGCACAGCCCACCTGAAGTTGTTTTGTGTGTTTGAGGCACAGAAACAAGAAAGCGATAAGGACGAAGCTAACACGTGAGCCTAGTACCCCAACGCTCCTATCCACAAGGTTTTAAACTGGCGTGCAGTGTTCTCGTCGTGTTGCGTGTACCTATGGGACTTGTAAGTGGCGACCCTATCATTTTATTCGTGAAATGAGTGCAGCAAAGTCCAGTGTAGGACGCTAAAATAGTTTTTCATGTTTCCTAACGGCATATTTTGAAATACAGCAGTGTGAAAAAGTAGTTTCATGGCTCGGGAATAATACTTTTAATGTGCACGGTGTCATTCGTCCCATGTCTGAAGTACGTACTCTTTGCGTACATATGCAGGTAGGTATATGTGGACACATTAAGTGGTTTCGTAGAAAAAACACGGCTTTCAAAAACAATGCAACGCAATTCAAGCGACAGTAGGCTGTTACCTTAATGTAAACGAAAGTATGAAACGCTTGTGATGTATCATTTATGCACGAAGCAAACAAACCCATCATATATTACACGGAGTGAGTTTTTAAAGGTTTTACTAAAAAAAAAGTATGACGATGAAGTGGGCATTTTATAGCTACTTATTATACCAATGTTCAGTTAGATACGTGATAGATGAATATTGCAACTACCTAAAGTCTAGCAAGTGTATATTAAACAGAAACCTACTATACTCCACTAATTCCGTCTTNAGATGAATATTGCAACTACCTAAAGTCTAGCAAGTGTATATTAAACAGAAACCTACTATACTCCACTAATTCCGTCTTTAGCACGAACTGTGTCGTCGCAATGGTCTGTGGAATCAGTACCCACCAATGTAGCAGTTGGTTTGGACGGCATCACTTGCGGTCTCTCAAAAGACGAATCGTTACAGTTCTTGATGTGGTTCTTTAATGTATCACCTTGAATAAACTGTGTGTGGCCATTGTCGTAATTCTTCCTTATGCGAAAAGGACTCTTCATACAGGTGATTCTTTCATGTCGACGAGCATTTCAACTGAGGATAAATACTCGATCGCAGAATCGACACAGTCAGCAATCAGACAGCGATGACGCAGTTCGCGGCTCCATGTTCGACGAGGTCAAAGACAGACCTTCGTATTCACAATTCATATTCACCGTATACTAAGAGAATGCTTCCAAGTCGATGTTAACTTCTCGACGCTGCTGCTTTGCATCACTGGATGAAACTCCTCAGCGCAGGGGTAGTACAAGCCCCGTTAGGGGCCCTTGTCCACCCAGCTGTATTGCATTTGAAACGAGACGGCAAAGAGAAGCTAGACACACCTCCCCCGCCAATTCCATAAAATTGTAGTCTTCAGCCTGGCTCGATTTATTGCTAGGGCAAGCTAGGTTTCCCCAGCAAGCCCTGGTTTAACTTCTCGACGCCTCAACATCAACTAAGGTATCAGTGTGCGTCAGCGCTCTATATATACTTTCTCCCATCACTCAGAAAAATCGCCAGATTGTTTCTTTACGATTTCAGGCTTTGAACTCAAGGCCCTAAGCCATGCGTTACCTTAGTGAATTGCTTAAAACTTTTTATCAGTTGCGCATGAATACTGAACAGTGAATAAGTAATGTACGAGTATTGCTAATACACTTCTAAAACTCAGGTCGTTATTTGAATTGCGAACCACTTATCTTACCCTGATCCCCATATCCGATAGCTAAAACCATCGTTTTGCCTTTATTATGAGTACCTAAAACAGTCTCTGTAATTTTTTTTAAGTCCGAAAGTGAATTAATAATAATTTTTTATAGTTTCGGGTTTCAAACTCAGGTCCCTACACCATACCTCAACTTTTCAGATTAGATAAATGTTTATGTCAGCTACGTGTAAACACGTAATCAGACAGAAAATCACGTACAAAGTTGGTTAAAAATGATCCGAAACGCGGGTCGGTATTCGAACTGTGGACCCTTTATCTCACCATAACACCTTTATTCTTCATCCTAAATTTGTCTAACAACCTACACTGTAAGTTTCATACACCATGTACTTATACGGGACTCGAAATGTGGTAAATGAATGAGAGACTTTTGCATGTTTCTGCAATACCCAATGTATAATTTCAGCAAAATATAAAAATAATAATTTATAATTAAAAGTAATTTTTAAAAATGGGATGATAATTACAGATTTACGATTTGACATAACCTATGCCTATAAAACCAATATGGCTACCAGAAACAAACATATACTTGAATTAGTGGGTGTAACTGCCGAGCACCTTCGGGTACGTTCGACAAACCCGAGTCGACAGCTTCTGAGCAACCCGAGTCGAGCCGAAGATTGCCGAGCTCGTCCGAGTCGAGCTGAAGCCTCCCAGCCACCCAGCTACACAGCTCCCATTTAAAATACATTGGCTGGGACTCCCCACAACCCCACTTCTCATAACGAAATGAAGGAATGGCATAAGTTACGCACATAAAGATAAAAACTGTACAATACATAACATACGATCAGTCATTTACAGATGAAAATTTCTTGCTTAAAAATTTTGGAGGAAATTTATTTTTCCGGGGAGACAACTGCTAAAACGCGAACTATCAGTGGCAGAACCTACTAATGAAACTCCGGGACAAGTAAATGGGAAACGAGGAAGGCCTACGGTCCGAGGAGCGAAGGGTATAAAGGAATGAAAAGAGGATGAGAATGGGGTTGGAATTGGCAAGGCAGGAGAGTGCACGAATAAATTCAGACGCCGACCCGCCCTCCACAGAACATAAAGAACAGAAACACTGCCAAACACTCAACGCATTTGGTAGTCGAGGGTGGTGGCGGTGGTTCGTGTATTTCAAGGCCATCACTTTCAGAACACCGAAAGAACGAGAGAGAGAGAAAGGGTCTTTCATGCAGTAGATGTCCTACATCTCCTCCAATCTCCACTCTCATTTCCACTATCTCGCCAATTTTCACAACAAAACTCTTTACCGAGGCAGCTATGGAAAAAAAACAGCTCCCCCGAAAAAGATTCCTCCCCCTTCCCACCGATTTTTTCTCGGACTCTCAGAGCTTTTTTTTCCCCCCACCACCCCGGGAACAATTCCAATGTCCGTTTTTATCTGGGCANCTCGCGCTCGCGCACACACACTCAACCCCCTTTTTTTCAACTCCTCGACCCCACGCCGGAGCCCCGTTATAAAAAAAAGGCCGCCCCTGTTCCATTCCGCGCGGAGAGCACTCACTCGTCGAGCCACCGACAACGTGCGGGCCCATAATCAGGAGCCTTGCGGCGTGCAAGTTAACCGCAATTAGCTGGCCTCGCGTTCCAAGTTCGAGCACCCTTCCTGCGGTAATTACCTCGCCTGCATTAATTTGCCGCCGAGTGCGGTCGCCGCCCCGGTACGCGATGGCGTTCCGCTGTTTTCGCCCTAATGTATCGCGTGTTTAAGGTGGCCGCTTGGGTAGGCCGCCGAACGGTGTGCAGAGAGAACTCCGCCAGAAAACATTTTATTAAAAAAAACCGTCCAACGTGTCTGAGTGAGGTCTGCTTACGAGTAGCATTTAAGAAACGTTGCGCGTCTGTATACGTTTTTCAGTTCCTCCGTTTCTCTCTAAAGCGTGTTTTTGTGACAGTGAAAATGGCTCAAACGGGTGTTTTCACGGACATTTTTAGGAATAAACATTCCGGTACAAAACATTAATAAAATAATAGGGACGTGCAACAAACCTTAATTTTTATTATTACGTCATAAAATGGCAGGGTCTCCGCTGAAAGTATCATAGAGGCGCGTTATCGACGGCAAGACTGCACACCAGTTCAATGATTTGAGCGTAGAGGTGATGAGAGAGTTTATGCGCATATCTCGGTCGTCCCTAGCGCTCCCACGCTTTTAGACCTCAGACGTGCGAAATTCCTTCAACCTGGTGGCCACCTTAAATGCCAGCCCCGTATGAGCGCAAATGTGGGAAGGGTTCCCTTCCTGCGACACGACTATTGTTTCACGGTGTCCATCGATTACTCCTCCCCAAAGACATGTTAATTTCTGAAATTGGTAAATTTTGCCAATATATTTTTACTAGATGTTTTTTTGACGCGAACACGTCATTAATTTGAAAATATGGTTGTTAAGTCAACCAGAATCGCAATTTTACGGACATACGAGTGAGTGAAGTGATATGGGTGGCCCTTTAACAGCGAGGTCTTGAGAGTCGATGAGAGTGATTGAGGTGAGTATGGAGCAGCGCCGGAATGAAAGGGCGGAGAAACGGGAGATCCCCAAGAAAATTCGCTGACGAACGGCATCGTCCGGCACGACTCCCACATGCAAAAACCCGGGAGTACCCGACCGGTGACTGGACGCGGTTTGCTTTTGTGATAGGCGAGCCGGCTACGGACATACGAGTAGTGCCGTTTTTATGTATGTATCAATGCTTGGAGTTTCTAACAGTTTTCGGCTTATCAAGTTATCGTCACTGCAAAGTAGTGGAATTAGCTAAATATTTACAAGCGCATTTTTTAAATATCACCGTTTCTTATTAGTATGTGTTTTGAGTTTCCCCGAACAGCGGACTTGTCAGAGGTAGATCACTAAAGCATTTAGGATTGGGGAGGGAATCTGCCAGGCCTTTATTAGGGAACCATCCCAGCATTCAACTGGAGTGATTTCGGAGAACCATAGAAAACAGAAATCAAGATTGCTGGACAGTAAATCGAAACCGAGTTTTCCCAAATGTTAGTCCAATGGTGTACCACCACGCTACCTCGAGAGGTAAACCTTAACTCAATAAAAATCTAAAAATAAAACCGTGATTGACGAGACAGGACCTTTACGCCGAGCGTGTGCGTGAAGGAAAATCGCCCCTACGTTGTCGAACAGAGTCAAGATGTTCTGTAACTTTCAGACCGAATTCACCTCACACACAGCACCAAAAACGTTCTCTGCCTAGGCCGGCAAACGGTTTTAATGATTTATGCAAAAAAAATTGTATGAAACTGTTTAACGTTTTTGGGCTACTTTGTTTTTCTGCTCGCGAACAGTATATTCAGAAAAATTTCAAGTCTGTTATACGAGCTCCTTTTACTCGTTTTGTCATACTTTTGGAGTGATTACGGTTTATATGAATGCCTTCACTATCATTCAAAGTACGGGACCTACAAAATAATGCAGCGACTATAGCATATATTTTATTCGCAGTTTCTTCACACTTTTTGAATCAAACCTTTTGAAAAATCGCCCCATCCATGACGTGTTTGGTTGTTTTCTATATAGAACCTTTGTCAAGCGTTTTATACTTCTGTTAACACACAAGTATCTTATTTTTGGTTAAATTGCAATTTGACTTATATTTAATTTATATACTATAATATGTACGTTGGTAATGCCTTGTAAGAAATAGTTCTCATGCAAGATATTATTTAGCAAAAGCGCACGAATGCGGTGCGTTGTCCTTTTAGTGTTTTTTTTTTCTTCTTTGTTTGCATGAGGCGGAGAAATAGCCTCAATATAGAACTTTAGCAGGGAATGGGCTATATCTTTAATTTCATTGCCAGATAAGTAAACTGATAGGCAAGCGTCACAAATGAAAGTTAAAGGCGTGTTGCAGACGATAACGTTGCAAACCAGTCCAGTGCTTTCGCAACTCGTGCGGATGTCTGTTCCCACAGTTGAGTTGATCTTGAGAGCCGATGAGGGTGAAATGAGGTGACAATGGAGCAGCGCCGGAATGCAAGGGCGAGAGAAACGGGAAAATTCCCGATAAAACCCGACGGCCCGCGGCACGATTACCACTTGCGAAAATCCGGGGTGACCCGGCCGAGGATTGAACCCGGTTCGCCTTGGTACGAGGCGAGCAGTCTAACCGCTCAGCTACCGCGGCCCCACCCCCATTAGCGTCCCTATGATTCTAGTCCTCGGACACAGCAATTATGTCCAAGCCATTCTGCACATCTGCCAACATGCACTTTACGAAAAGGTTATCTACACAAACAAAATGCGCCTACATAAATATGTGCTGAAAATTAGGCTGGAAGCGGTTTTAAAGAAGCTGGTATCCTGCAGGTCGAGCAGCCCTGCGATTTTCTTAGGAATGTCTCCGCATAACAGGAGTTAGGCATTATTTGGCAGCTTTTAGCGTTGTGTAAATATCAATGCAATAAATGCACTATTGTCAATAATAATATTTGGTCCTTTGTTTAGTTTCATCTTAGCAAAATTTACTGCATAATAGAAAATAAGTTTTGGAAATATTGGAAAATAGAAGATATAAAAATTCTGAGGGGTAATATAACATTTACTATCAGCACAGAAACTTGTCAGCGTTGAATTATAAAACTGCGGAGATAGCATTATTTCAGGCACACACGTAGGCCTATCTTATTTTTGTAAATTTACGTAATTGCATGACTATATATGCAAGTAGATGACTATGCGTGAATAATACCAATGCCACGTTATGGAAAGTGATATATTCAAATGTAAATGCAGCCAAAAATATATTGCATACATGCGTTTTTCACATGAATATTTAATTATTTATTCATTTATGATAATATTGATAATAATGATGGATGTCCCAAATTAATATTTACCCTTCTTTAACACGAATATCAGAGAAACCATTGAAGACAATATAAATGGGACTGCATGCTTATATTTGATGCTATAAGGACAATGGCTGTGTGCGTGTGTGCGCGCGCGCATGTTAATAACAGTTATAATGGTTCAAAATGACCGCTATCAGCATTAAAACATCGTCTGCGACGCTGTGGAACAGAAAGACAAAAGGTAGCTACGGTTCCCATGGGAGTGGATTCACAGGCGGTCACAATCGCTTCGCTCATGACATCCAGTGTCCGTGGCTTTGTGGCGTACACAGTGTTCATCAGAGTTCCTCAAATATAAAAAATTAACGGCATTAAATATGCAGATCTGGGCGGATATTCGACGGTGGATATGCCGACTTTCTCGTCGGCCTATCCACTTCCCAACGAACGTTTCATCCAGGAGTGAACCATACATCTCGATGGTAATGGGGCGGTGCACCATCCTGTTGAAATAACGCAATCGCCATCTGCGTAGAGTCGGTGAACAGCTGGCACAAAGTTTTTTGCAACATGATACAGTAACGTTCATCTGTCACTGTTTCGTCAAAGAAGAATGACCCCACAAGTCCTCTGGCAGACATAATACGCCACACTGTTGACGCATCCCGCGTCCCTAAAAATATTTATTCGTCAGAAGACACACTCTGGCAAAACTCGCAGGCGGACGACCGCAATAAATATTAAGGGTTTGGCGGGCGTGCGGGAAGAATGACGCCAGGATGGCTCAGCGGAATGAACACGTGGTGTAGAGACCACATGCGGAGGAAGGCAGACATAGCTGCGTTTCGCAGCTGACAAGGGACGCCGAGCTCACACCATCGGCTGCGTCTGTCCCAGGCTGGCTACCGNCAAGGGACGCTGAGCTCACACCATCGGCTGTGTCTGTCCCAGGCTGGCTACCGCAATAAACGATGAGAGCTTTTGGCGAGCGGGCCAGAATAATAGCGACGCGAGATCCGGAGGCAGCGGAAGAAACACGTGCGCCTACCAAGGGACCACCAAGGGTCCCAACACGTGCAGTGCAGAACAATAAACGTCTATGCCAGAAGCAAGGGACGACGCCGGGCCACGTGCGAGAACCGAAGCGCCGAACACATGTTTAACGACCCCGGGGACATGGCGAGCAGCACGGCCACGTGCCGAGATGAGGCGAGCGACACGATAGCCGGAGGCAGCGGAAGAAACACGTGCGAGAACCGAAGCGCCGAACACGTGTTTTACGACCCAGGGGATGCGGCGAGCAGCCCGGCCACATGCGGAGATGATGCCAGTTTAATATGGCGAACGAGCATACAAAACCACGAGAGAGAGAGGAAGGAACGGGGCAGTCGGCCTATGGGAATCGAGGAGTGCGAATCGAAGTCAGGAGGAAGGAGTTCAAGAAGGCATCGAGACGCCAACCGGGAGGACCTGTCGCAGCCCAGACGTCCCAGTCTGCCTACAGAGTGACGAAGCGGTCCATAGGTCGCCGCCCGAGAGAAGACCAGTGCCTCGAGTCAGATAAGTAGAGTCATACAGCAAGTGTGAAGAATCGTGCTCCCCACGACGCAAATCGCCGCGTCAAGCAATACGTAGCCTACGTAGAAAAAAAGGGGGGGGAAGTTGTCTCGTGTGTACATGTGGAAGTGACCCTGTTTAGCATAAATAAAAACTGACTTATGGTAACTCGCAAGTAAGGCGAATTTATTTGGTCAATTGGACCTAGGGATAATAGTGTCAACATATTCCTACGCCCTAACACTGAGGGCTAGCATCAATTGCTGGCGCGTTACGCAGAGAGCAGATTCCATACCTACTTAGAAACCCTAGCATTGGGCAGGTATCACTGTTAACCCAGGAAGATTGCTCTACCATGGTGTGGGGATTTTCATCGTCCCACTACACACGACTGACACCTGACTAAAGCGTAGCTTCACATACGGACATCGAATTCCCAGGATACTTGTGAATGTGTGCAACACAGCCACCGCAATTACTTCGACAGTTGTCTCTTCCTGCCACACCGTCCTTTCTTCACAGCACACACAATTATATCCCTCTCAAACTTTTCATCTAATCGTGTCATTGTTGCACGTCACGGTGGCACTGTATCGCATTCTTCCCTCGGTCGTCTTTGCAGCTCAATTATATTCTCACATTTCCAATATCACTTCAAAATCCACTCAAGTTGCTTTAAATAAAACTATTTCACCTCCGTAATTTTCTCTACAATTGTAGTGCTGCCGTTCGTGACTTCAAACGGTACTGAAAACAGCAGAATGGCTACATGTGCGCACCCACGCCAAACATTGTCCATATAACATCAAATACACGCAGTCCCATCTGATTGTCTTTAATATCATCTCTGTCAATCGTTTACATTAATATGGGACATCCGGCATAAAACACAACAAAACAAGGAATTTTTTTTTAAATTTTGAATAGTTATTAAGTTTCACCTATATGGAATTTTTTAATAATTTAAGAATAAATAGACTATAGGCGTTAAAATACTTTCAATGGTAGAGTTTCACATCATATTTAAAAAAAAGGCATATTTTATAGCTGCATCGGAAACGTATTAATTCTTCATTCTAACTTTATAAGTAAAAATTATATCTGGAATATTAAACTTTCACAACTCACAATGATGCTCCAATTATATTACACGCCACGACAGAACTGACAGAGAGTTACTGTCAATAATATTTTTGTATTGAAGAACAAGAACATTTATTTAACTCTGTATTTGATATAATATCCACTGTCCGTTTTACCCAACTTTCCGAAGGAAATGTAGGCTTACGAGATCACTTTCCTGTCTCTGTATGTCTCCCCTAAAATTTTAAATTCGTGAACAGAATTTCACAAAACTCGTTACAGCATGTATAGTACTTAGTAAGTACAACTAAGTTTTAGTTTTCAAAATGGCGGCTATTTTTTTACATTTAGGGTGGTATGTCATATCTCGAGAACCATTCAACCGATTTAAACCAAATTTTGTACATTAACCGTGGATAATATAAGCATTGAATTAAGAGATGGATAATGTTGGTGTCCACACTGAACCTCTTTTGTCCGCCATTTTGCAAGACAGCGCCACACGAATAAATAAAACTTTTATCTCATATTTCGGGAAACAATTAACCGACTCCTACCGAACTGATAAAACAAGTAGTACTGCGGCAGATAATTTAAACTGGTGTGTTTTAAGTACGCCAAACAATTATATTCAATATAGCGGCCATATATCAATTTCAGCTTTGTATGCTGTATCATGGAAACTGTTAAATTAATTCCAACTTAACTTTTATGCTGATAGTATATGTTACAACCATCAAAATCTATTTACACAAAGTCTCTGTTTTCCGCCTTTTTGTAAACTAGCATAACATAACAAACTTTTTATGTAATATCTTTTTGAAAAATCAACTAGATTCACTATAAAGTTGGCAAACAAGCAGCACTATGGCAGGCCATGTAAACTGATATGTTTTGAGTGGGTCAGACACCTTGTTTAAAGTGGTGGCCATAAAAACATTTAAACTTAGTATGCTATATCTGCAAAACTAAGCCACAAATTTCAAATTAACTTTTTTATGATAGCTGAATCTATTATAAAGATCAAATTTGTGTATGCAGGGTCTCATTTTTCGTAATTTTTTAAGATAGCACAAATGAAAAAATGTCGGGGAATTTGGCGAAGTATTGTGGTAGGGCACATTAATTTATATGTTTTCAAAGTGGCGACAGTAAAAACTTTTTAGCTTGATGGGCTATATCTATGAAACTACTATATATAAATATATAACCGATTTCAACTTAACTTTGTATACTGTATCTGTGGCAATCAATGAATGTGGTAATAATAACTTTTCGTCCTGAATTTATTAGGTCGTCACACGAAAAAAAAAAAAAAAAAACGTTTTATGCCATACTACGAGAACTAACCGATTCCCGCCAAATTTTACACTCAAGTTATGCTAAATCTAACATGTTTGAGGTGTGGCAGTCTTTAATTTAATGGCGTTAATATAAATAATTTAGGTTTGTATGTTATAGGTTAGTATGTTATGTAAGTAGTTAGAAAAGGGGAATTCAGTTGCAGGGGCGCCGGGCGCAGGACGAGAGGACGAGCGACGGCCATCTTGAAAGACGTTACGAGTCTACCTCCTACTCTGTCATTCATTGCCGACGTCGGCCGTTATCGCAGCCAGTACAAAAATCGCTGGAATTTGCTAGAAAATTTCCCGAATTTCCCTCAAAAAATGTGTCTTGCACAATCCTGATGGCTTTTGCTCAATCCAGATGAACACGGCTGAAAATTGTGCAATTGTCAGCTGGAATGTGCAATCAGTTACAAGCACACTCTATCATTCCATGCCAGCACCATCCATCTTGCCTGACGAATGTTCGAGTCCATCGCCCCGTCATGCAACTTCTCCCGCCATGCTCTGTCATTCCACCATGAGTTTTCTCATATTCGTTCTGGAATCCTTTAACCTAACATCTTGGCAGGAACAATTCTCATGCTCTAATATTCCACTGTATGTTTTCTCAAATTCTACCTTACCTGTAGAATGTTCGAGTCCATCGCCCCATCATACAACTTCTCCCATCATGCTCTATCATTCCGCTATGGATTTTTTGTATTCCTTCCGGTATAATTTCCCCTGACAGCTTGGCAGGGTCAGGTCTCATGATCTTTCATTCCACTTCATTTACTCATTCTCACAGGCACAGCTGGCCGTAATTTCCGAACAGTTTAAGATACCGCTACCAAATCCATAACAAAGACATCACCCCCAACACAGAAAATTATCGCAGGGTCATTTATGCTCCATACATATTTATAAGCATAGTTTGCTGTAATTTCCGAACTTTTTACGATAGTCACCAAATTCGTAACATAGATATCACCCCAACAAGGAAAATTATCGCTATGCACTATACATACTTATAAGCATAGTTGGCTGTAATTTCGGAACCGTTTAAGACACAGTCCCCAAATTCTTAACATAGACATCAACCCCGACAAGGAAAATTATCGCAGGGTCAAATATCGCTTTAATTTCAGACCCATATTTCGTTATAATGTAAAAGCACCGTTATTTCCCCTCCTCGGAAATAAATCAAACGACTGTCTTGGTCTACTATAGAGACGACCACTTCCTGTACGCCCTCCATCATGACCGGAACATAAATGGGCATCATCGGTACGTCCACCAGCTTAAAGCCTGGTGGGACCATCGCAGAAAATTCGTGTAGTGTTTGGCTATGCTTACCGCTGAGGCACGAACCAGTAAACAAATTACAGTTTATTCTTTCAATGTTAAAGGGGTAGATGTTTACCGGCAGGGTCCATTCATGTGTTTTATTCGCTTCGTATTTTACATTCTCAAAACCTAGCATGGAGACAAGTGTATCGCTTTGCGTGAAGTCTATCCATGCAGTACAATACATCTCATGGTGTAGCGTATTTTTGCATTATCTCGCAGCACCGTCACATTTGGCCCCAGCACATTCTTTAGCTACTTGCCTATGGCTTAAATCTCATACGAACCTGTGGGCATATGTATCTCTCCTCTCTTACCATCCTTGAGTTAACGAAACATACAATTATGTTCATCTATGTAGGGTATGGAGAAGTAAGTTTGAAAATCTATCACCTCATCTGACCACGCACCGTCCAGGTTGAGCGGGGGAAAGTGAACGGAATGCAATTCCGAGCTGTTGTCCAACACGATCAGGGTTATAGTCATGACTAATGCTTACATGCAGTGTATCCTCATTAAGTATACCTACCTCGAAAGGAAGCATTGACATAGGTGTCCACAGTTCCATTATCGAGGCAGTTGCTCTGCTTCGTAGTTGTAGTGTAATCTCGCCACTCTCAAATTCATTTTCAGTTCGGGTGGGGCCCTTAAGTTGCCATAGCTGTCAAAGTATTCTACAGTATCGCCACACTTTTTATATGCAGTCCAATGCGTTCCCGACCCATGGCTGGTACCTAGGTTTACTATACCAAACTCGACCTGCTTCTCGCAGTGCATTAGACTGTCTCGAATAAACACACCTCGGAAATTACATACGTTTAATTTGCGAGCAAACTTTTGTATGTCTACTCGTATGTTGGTGAATGGATGGCTGGGCAGGGACCTTACATTTGCCTCTTTCGCCCGACCATCCCTCGTTTTCGCTTCCTCCCGCCGCCTCCTACACAGTAGGGTCGAAGATACAATCCGCTGCCATTTTTTATCTCTAGCATGCGCTTCCATATTCCTATTACTTCTCATCGCCTCTGATAATTGTTTGTTTTCCTCCTTTGCTGTGTTCATTGCTCTTTTAATACCATTTGCACCTCCGATAAGACTACCGAGAACGCCTAATGCTGGCAAGATGAAGGTTGAGATACCGCCTCGCTTCCCCACTGCTAATTTGCGTGATTTCCTACTCCCGATATTTCTTCTTCTTCCTTCCAAACCTCAAACCCATTCCCCTCTTGACTTTGGTTTTCATAACCTTGGACATGCCCCAAGTAGCTAAATGTTCGCTAAGTTTGGACTTCGATGATCTAACTATCGACTTGGCTTTATCTGCAAGAATGGTGTCGGCCACATGCCTATCTTCCAACTTGCTACTGGTCGCATAGGCAATATCGTGTTCCTTGCAGGTTTCATCCAACGAATTGACAGGGACGTCGCCTCACTTCAATCTTCGTGCTAGTCATGTACCGGGACAGCAATATTTAAAGCCAGGAATGTGCACTTCGAAAGGGAGGTTGTTGATCAATGTAGTCATCAGTCCACGCCCCCTCTTGATCTTACTCTCACAGCATATTACTGCATATGAACAAATATCTTTATCGCTATATCCACTTTACATTTTGTGGCTGATCATATCACCCGACCTCGAACTTGATCATTCATGTCTGATGACTGACATAAGCATCGTGGTTTAACCGTCTATGTATCAGTTCTTCAATGGTGATTGTGCCAGAGATCACCAGGCATCCGGTTCGCATCACCATCGCCGATGATGAAACTAATGCTTGTGGGAAGCATGCTGTCATGGGAAGCTACTACCTACCACCATGCGGGGTATCATAGAAGGACAGAGCAACAGTGGAAATACGTGTGTGCTTCTCAACCTTTTGGAGGAACCCAATAGTCTTTGGTTCGAAAACATTTACATATACCGTCATCAGGGGTTGCTTAAGCCCCCGGGGTAATTTAAGACTTTTTTTTAGGGAAATTTCGAATGGTGATATCGGCAACACTGTTTTGAGATTGTTTGTTTGTGTTTGTGTCACATGATTGATATTTTTATTAAGTTTTTCACTGTATATTTTAATAGTTTGTATGTTCTAAAGGTAAGTTTATATACGTATATTTCTATGAAGGTTAACTTTACCATTTATTTATACCTTACATAACTTTAGTCTCCAATGTTATATTTTTAAGTTGAATTTAATACAAACATTCTCCAACATAACCTTAAACAATACTTTCATTGCTGTCCCATTACATAAATTCTATTTCCATTGTGTTTTTTAAATTTAAGCTTAAATTCATGGCTGTTTCATGTGTGGGGTAACAAAGGCCACCAAGAACTAGTGACTTTTGTTACCTGTACTCGTTTGTCATATCGTACTATATGAAATTATAAATATTTAACAAGTCTTTTTTTCTCTTTTTCACTAGAAAAGATGCCTCGAAAGTACCAAAGGCCTATTGGAGCTCGAAAATATCAATATTACACAGAAGATCACTTAAAAAAAGCAGTTGAAGAGTTGAAAAAAGGCTTAAAGTTACGAAAATTGTTCATGGGCAACAAGTCCTCGATCGTGGAAACGGGGACCGAAAGGGTTCATTTATATTGACTGTGCAATTAACGTTATTTATAGTCAGTGTTAACGGAGATATAAAATTTTTGTAATATATGATCTATTCAGGAAACAACGAGACATATTATGGAGTGATATTTCAAATGTTTTATTTTGAAAAGGGAGAAGACACAGAATATAAAGTTCATTCACGTTTACTTCCAACTTTTCGCGCTGAGTTGTATAAATTAAACACTGGAATTGTTAAAGTTTTACTTTTGACACTACTATTACCATCAATAAAAGTCTTGAACACTATTTTTACGTTTATTTGAGCCCTGTGTAAGGCTTTTGTAACCCATCAATTACCATTTCAAGTCGAAAATTGGTTAATTACCAATGGCCTAAGATATCCCTCTACTGGGGTAACTTAGGCTACCATGTTTTAATTTTTTTAATTTTAACATGCATGTTTTCGAAAACTTTTCTGTATGCAAACATAAAAAGTTTAAAACAAATTAGTTAATCTCTAAAGTAAATAGTCTTGGATTGGCGGATGTTTGAAATTGAAAAGTGTCTTAAGTAACCCCCGATGACAGTACTCGAAATCTCTACAACAGCCAAAGTATCTACGTCTAGCACAAATACTACAGGCGGTAGGTAGATGGTCTTCGATATTTTCCATTTAGCGACAATGAAGGAGTCGTGCCGCCAAGTAATGCTTTATAAAACTCTGTGTTTATTTTCGACAATGTGGCATGTGAGAAACAGTCGACCATGTAGCAGTATTTCAGTATGGGATTACATATGGCAATGGATTCGATTTACCTATGTCAAACTTATTCACGTATGCCTAAGCAGCTTCTGCCCGATAATGCTAATTTCCTTGTTCTATTACGCGTGGATGATCTGAATTTGCGCCATGTCTACTCCGATCAAGTTAATACCGATATGACGTTCGACAGATTTAAAGACATGTGTTCATATTGCTGGCACGAACCTCACAGTTTCCTTGTGATAGCAAAGGTTTTCCCTACTCATTATGGAAGATACAGAAGGGGATTAACGACCATCAGTGAACGATGAGCTACGCCGTATCCAAGCTCGGCCACAGTGGTCTGAAGTGTGCGATGGACAGCTCTATTACATCTACTAGCGATGGAAACTGCAGCTTCAGAGGGAAACGAGTCAAGAATCTCAGAGGGGTGAAATATGATGGTGATGTGACCAATGTATCCTTTGTTCGCAGCATCATTTCGGAGGTGTTGCAACCGGTGATGGTACTGCAGGCTGACATCAAATCACATCTTCGCACACTGATGACCGGTATGACTCGAATCGCTGCTTTAGAGGCGAAACCCAACGAAGTGGTTGAGCGAATAGCCAGTAGAGTTCATACAACCGTGACTGGCGAATTGGGCTCATTGACTGAAGATGTTCGCAAACTGACTGCTTTAGGAGGGAAACTCGCCACCATAGAAGACCGTCTCTTCGATACGAATATACTGACTACTAACATGGATTTGCGGCATGGTATATTGATCGAGAGTGTGTCCCAACTAACTGATTTTACTTCCGGCGATGGACTCGAGGCCATAAAGGGACGGCTGTTCGGCACCATATCTCCTATGATGGAAGCTCAGATTTGCAAATTAACTGAGGTAGAGAACAAGATGGGTGCTGGTACTTGCTGGAAAAATGGCCGCTGTCGGGAAAGAATTACAGCGTAGGAGGTTGACTCCTGACATCATCCAATATGGCCGCCGCTCGTCCCCTCGTCTTTGCCAGGACGCCAGGTGCGCTGAAACCCAGAGGCGAGACCCTTTCGAGAGCCTCGCATAGCCAGAGACACTTTCGAGGGCCTCACGTAGCCATCGTTGGCTGGGTGAAATGACAGAGCATTAAGTCGGGATGTAAGAGCATGTTCGCATTTGGGAAGAGTGACCCTCACTTGGGATGCTAGAGCATAATGCCAAGTGTGCCGCAACCCAGAGGCGAGACCCTTTCGAGAGCCTCGCATAGTCATTGTTGGCTGGATGGAATGACAGAGCATGAAGTCGGGATTTAATATCATGTTCGAATTTGGGAAGACACTGAGATACCCGCATGAAGTAGGGAACAAGATGGCTAGAGAATAAGAAAATAATTGAATTCAGGAGCACTCTGAGAAAACCCCCTCACTTGGACTGCAAGAGCATGAAGTATGGAGCAAGATGGTCGCTACTGGCCAGGAATGATTGAGCAGCAGTCGGTACTGGCGGACAAAATGACCGACGTCAGCAAGGAATGACAGAGCAGGAGGTTTGACTCGTGACGTCACCCAAGATGGCCGCCGCAAGTCCCCCAGTCCCCGTCAGGACGCCAGGTGCCCAGAACCGCTATTTTATAACTACTTGTCATATCTATTAAACAATTTAACCAAATTCAAACGAACCTTGTATGCTGAAAGTATCTATTAGAAGCATTGTATACAGAGCCTCTTTTTCACGCAATTTTGTAAGATACAACAACATTAGGAAATAAACTTTTTATGCCATATCGCAGGGTCCAATCAACCAATTGCCACCAAATTCTTCACGTAAGTAGCGCTATGGTAGGTAGGCCATGTAGACGTATATTTTTTTTAATAGGCTCAGACACTTATTTTCAAAATGACGACCATGGAAATATTTCATATTAGTAAACCCTATCATACAAAACATTTGACTGATTACATTCGAATTTCATGCCCGGAATCCGATCTCCGTAATGCAGGTGATTGCACACTAGCTAATGGTACGAGATTTTCTAGGTTCGAGTCCCGGGTAAGGCACATGTGTATTTGTAATTGTCTTACTACTGTTACATGTGTTTCTGGTTTGATCTGTAATGATGCTGCTGTCAACGACACGTTAAGGCCTACCTACATCTAAATTATTAATAACTTCATGAAAAATTATTTGCACTCATGTAGAGGAACGAAGGCTCATTAGTAACTTCCTGTCAACTTCGTGATTTATTTTTCTTGTGGCATTTTTTTTCATTGTTTGATTAAGAACTTGATTTTGATTTATAATTAATTAACCAAAATATTGTCTGTGTGCCTTGTCTATCAGTTACTAAAATTTCTGGTGCAATAAACATTAGTTTTATTTACATATGCGTAACATTAGCAATGTTTTTACATATATTTAATTTATTTTCCTATTTTTATTCAGGTAAATTAAAAATAATAATTTTCAGTTTCCGGGCTGACAAATGTTTATTTGGAACGAAGGCTGGTTAAAAAAAAAAAAAACCATGAATTATAAGTATAACAAAATCAACGAAAAAGGTAGTCCATGATTTCCCACAACCTCACACAATCTTCGAGGACTTCAAGTACAACTTGATTAAAGAAGAAAAAGGATGAGGTTGCCTATGAGTGGGTGAGGCGTCTCTCATTCAAGTTCCTTACGGGCGCATACCACATATATACCTCTTTTGCACTACTCTGTCGCTTTACATTTTAAACAAAAATATACGTTCTTTTCCACCAGTGTAGAATTCTATCAACAGGACAACATACCGGTGATAAGAATATAAAGTATACACTGCTAATAAAATTCTGTAACGATGACACATACGGAGATGTAAAAGTTCAGGCGGATATTTAAGGTGGAGAGGCACAGAATCAAGTCATGTCAAAAAATCATCCGAAAATATATTTTATAATTAAGTTTAAAATTGCAAAGATCAGTTTGTTGAAACATCTTATAACTTTTAAACTTGATTTCTAAAATGATTTGTACAAATTATTCGCACTTTATTATTATTATTTGGAGAGAATTGAATAAGATTTTTTAATACGTCGTTAGGAAAGAACTTTAGCATGTGTAAAAACACATGTTTAGTGGAAATTATATTTGCATGATTTTTCATTATAATTTAATCCCTAATGGCATAAATAGAAACAACTATAAAAATAGTATTAAAAAATTAATTAAGAAAGAAATTTTTTATCTCATACCAGAACTACCTAACAAACTAATTATGCGTGTACGGAAGTAGGGATGTCTATTGGCAGGTATATAGGTGGAAATGTGGTATTTAAGTCTATAAATATGTAGTTAGGTGTGTAAACAGGTATGAATGTAGTTATATACATTGACACATTCTGCGTCCCTATATTTTATTCGTCAGAACACACGCTCTGGCGAAGCTCGCAGGCGGACGACTGCAATAAGGATTAAGGGTTTTGTGGATGTGATGAGAGAATGGCGCCAGGACGGCCCGACGGAACGACCACGTGCGGAGGAAGGCGGATGCAGCTGCATCTCGCAGCTGCCAAGGGACGCTGAGCCCACACCAGCAGCTGAGTCTGTCCCGGGCTAGTTTCAGCAATAAACATTGAGAGCTTTTAGCGGGCGTACTGGGAGAATAACGACATGATATCTGGAGGCATAAAAACAACACGTGCGCTGAACCAAAGGGGCCACCCATGAGTTCCCACATGTGCAGAACGGAACAATAAACTTCCAGGCCAGAATCAAGGGGCGATGCCAGGCCGACTGCGGAGCCCAGGAGCAGCGGCCACGTGTTTTACGACTCAGGGGGGATGCGGCAAGCACCCCGGCCACATGCAGGGACGGTGCAAGTTGAATATGGCGATGGAGCCTACAAAACGACGGGAGAGCGGGAGGAACGGATCAGTCAGTCTAGGATCGAGCAGTCAGGCAGTCAGTCGGAGGACCTGAAGTGAGGCGTCCGGATCAAGAATGCATCACAACGTTGACCTCAGTCGGAGGCCGTCAAATGGGACGTGCGACGGGAAGAGTCCGAGAAAACGCGGCAGTCGGCCGACAGGAATCTAGGAGGGCGAATCGAATCCGGGAGAAGACGACAACGGCAGCCGGCCGTCGTCAGACGACGAGAGCTGAGTGGACCCGGGAGGAGGAGCTTCGAGATCAGGCGTCGAGACGCCCACGAAGGGCCGGAGCAGTCCCAAGTCGCCAGCCGAGAGAAGACAGTGCCTCCATCCAGATAAGTAGAGTTATCCAGCAAGTGTGAAGAATCTTGCCA
>NQII01001214.1:427278-465023 GCA_002778355.1 Clitarchus hookeri
AAAATTTAGGAGGGTATGTATTTTTTGATGCCACATCACAGAAAAATAAAAAATAAAAATTTTGTTCAAACAATAAAAAAAATTGTTTGTTGGTGGCCACCCTTATTACTTAGGGGTGTAAAAATAGATATAAATCTATTCTCAGACCTACCGAGTATACATAAAAAATTTCATAAAAATCGGTCCAGCCGTTTCGGAGGAGTTCAGTGACTAACACTGTGACGGGAGAATTTCGCTATAAAAAAATAAGGGTTGGTGGTAGAAGGGTGAAAATTTAGGAGGGTATGTATTTTTTGATGCCACATCATAAAAAAATCAAAAATAAAATTTTTGTTCAAACAATAAAAAAAAATTGTTTCGATTTGGCCACCCTTATTACTTAGGGGTGTAAAAAATAGATATAAATCTATTCTCAGACCTACTGAGTATACATAAAAAATTTCATAAAAATCGGTCCAGCCGTTTCGGAGGAGTTCAGTGACTAACACTGTGACGGGAGAATTTTTATATATTAGATATATATATAATATATATATATACCTTGTGTCCATTTGTTCGGACGCGTGTAACTTCTAAAAAAATCAAACCGATTTTCATTGTTTTTTTATAAACCTTCATTTCGTTCCCACGACTGTTTGTACGCCTTTATTTTTATCTGTAAAGGTACTAAAATCTGCAAAAAGCCCACTTTTACCATGCTTTCGTGTCAGGAAACGCCTTAGTCAACAATGCAACGTCAACAATGCAATGTCAACAATGTAAAGTCAACAATGTAAAGTCGTAACCTAACAACAGATCTATCTATCTATATAAAAACGATATAACGATATATCGATACCTTTAAGTACGTCACTGTTCGATATATCGATACTAATATATGTCGATACTTATCGACAAGCGAACATATCTCATACAAATCTGTGGATGTAACATTACAGTTACACGAAAATGAAGCTGTAAATTATCCGCCAGTGTTTCTAAATTCGCTTGATATTTCAGGATTGCCTCCACATATATTAAAATTGAAAATTGGAGTGCCAGTCATTTTACTTCGTATCATAAATTCACCAAAACTATGCAACGGCACACGCCTTGCAATGAAAAAAAAATGATGGGCAATACTATAGAAGCTAGAATCTTGAAAGGTGTTTTCAAAGGAGAAGATGTGCTTCTTCCCAGAATTCCATTTATACCATCAGAAATTCCCTTTGACTTCAAAAGAACACAGTTTCCAGTCAGAATGGCATTTGCAATTACAATAAATAAAGCTCAAGGGCAGTCATTGCAAATGTGCGGAATAGATTTAGAAACAGAATGTTTTTCGCACGGCCAATTGTATTTGTCGTGGTCTAGAGTAGGAAAAACACACAACTTATTCATACGAGCGGAAGATGGTAAAACTAAAAACATTGTATACAAACAAGTACTTCAATAACAAAGATTTTGAAAATACATATACTTCTTTAAATTAATTTCACAGAAATGAATAGAACCAAAATCTTTTATGCCACAGCAACGCGTGGCAGGGTTAGCTAGATCCATATAATGTCCGTAGCTATCTTGTTTCGACACGACTATTTATACAGGTTGTTCACGGATAATTGAGCATATTTGAAAGCCCTGCTTAAGAACTACTTTCCTCCTCAAGTTGTATCCTTGTGCCTTACACATGATTAACATAACCACGGGTCTAATGACTCGATTCATGGGTCAAGTGAAAAAAGCTGCATTATTTGGAATTAAAATGTGTTTGGATGGCGATCGTAACTCTCGGTTTGAGGTGGTGAGGGGGTAGCGAGCTCGCATTCGACACGTCAAGGTTAAGGGGACGGTCTGATGTTTTCTTTATGGTGCGCCAACTCATTGGCACCTAGCTGTTCGCGGATTCCTGAACGAGACGTTGCCGCAACGCTGGATTGGTCGAGGAGCAGCTGGTGACCAGGCTCTTCATCACTGGCCCCCAAGAAGCCCGGATCTTACTCCGTGCGATTTTTTTTCTATGGTGGTATACAAAGGATTAAGTGTTTCGTTCACCATTGCCGGCTAACATTGACGACCTTAAAACGAGAACTACGGACACCATCCAAACCGTAACACCAGACATGCTGACAAGAATGTGGAACGAGTTTGATTATCGCGTAGACGTCGTTTGGGCGGCTCACGGTAGTCACATTGAACATTTATGAATGTATGGTAAACAAACTTCACTGCTCCACGGTTCATTTGATTGGTCAATAGAGGTTGTATGGTTTTGATATTATAGACCTTTAAAGTTGGGGTATTCTTTTATACTCACCCAGTATATCGCAAGCATTTTCTACCTACTTCTGTTAACATAAAAAAATGCTAAAGTGCCTTATTTGCGTTAAATTAAAATTGTATTTATATTTTATCTATTAATTGTATTTAATTTACAATTAATATGAATAAAAACAGCGGGAAAGTTGGTGTGTTGGTAATACCTAGTAAGAAATAGTTAATATGCGAAATGTTATTACACTGAGTACGCACGAATGGGTTGCGTTGTCCTTTTGGTGTAATTTGTTTGGATTTGGTTAAGATTTGTTGGTATGAGGCGGCGGAACATCGTGAAAGTAGAACTTTACCAGGCCTTCAGAAAAGTTGGAAGTAACCGTAAATGGACTATAATAGGACAATTCATACTCTAATGTTTATAGAGCATAAACACAAACTTGATTTGCTATATATTTCAACGTTACACTCGCAATATTCGGTCAAGACTTGGCTCTGTTTTTCTTACTTCGCTGGCAACTTAACTGGGAGTCTGCATACGAGTGTGAACTGTAGCTTGTATGCAAGCATGAGAAATAGTTTTTTTTTTAAATGTTGATTTCAAAAGTGCTTACTTTGCGGTAAACAGCCCATGCACTCCTATGCAGCACACATTCCCGCCGGATATCGATCAGATTACAATTTTATAAAGATAATTTTGTTTGTAAATATCCGTGTTGCCATATGAAGACTTAAGACCTAACTTCACTCAGTTCAGGGTGCCGTTCTAAAACACGTAGCCCAAGAAACCGTCTCCTTGTGTTGCAATGTACAGCGGCCATCTCCGTCGCACGGTTATAGAAAAAAATTTGCTATAAATAACGTGTCTTAATTATATTACGCTTCGATCTACACTACTTCTGACTGTGTATGTATAAAGATAAAAAAGAACAATTTTTGTTTTATGTCTGGAGGGATTATTCGAAGAAACCAATAAGTAGAGGGATTAGGAGGACTTGGGCAAATCGCGACCTGGGACCAAAGCGTCAGAATTGTTCATACTCTGTAATTCCGGTCGGCCGGCAGCCATCATGGATCCAGATGACCTTGACCCTGACCTTGGCCCTAATGACCATTGACCCCAAAAGTCCAAAAAATACAAAAAATATTCACAAATTTATTTTTAAAATTTGTTTTTTAAAAAATCTGAATTTTTGGAGGTTCCCCCTAGCCCTCTTCTTCCATACTAATTCCACCATCTTTATAGGTGCAGTCCACACTCTTGGTAGGCGTTACAACCACCATCCGCCATATTTGTTTTTCGTTTGGCATTTGTTTTACACCGCGAACAGCAGACGACTGACCTCCTTCACACCCCTCTCCCATATATTTTATTGACCAATTGCTCCACCCCTGATTCTCATTGGCTTATTGCCCACCCCCTTCCAATATTCCAATATATTTAATTGCTCCGCCAATGTTTCTCTTTGGCTAATTATTCTGGGGGGTTTTTAGAAACCTTCGTTCGACAAATTAGTCGGTTCCCCTCCAACTCCTTCCAGTATGTGTAATTAGTCAGCCAATGTTTCTCATGGACTAATTACTCGAGTGTTTTCGGAAAGTTTCGTTCCGACCATTCGGTGGCCTACTTTAATTCGCAAGGGCGGACTATTTTTCCCCTTAAAAACTCTTTATAAGATGCACCCTGAAACCCCTTGAGATATAAGCCATTTTTCTCGCTCTTAGAAATGTACGCGTATTGTCCGAGCGACCATAAAATCATTTCGGCCATTTTGGCATTTGGGACGGTGCGCTCGCTTAGTGCCTTGGACAAACGAGACGAGTTACCGTACCGGCCGCCAGAATATCTCCTGGTCTACGCACCTTACGAAATTTCCACCGTATTCAAGTATTTTCCAGCCTACCTGTAGCAGGACGAACCCATACGGGACTGCCTCCCGTGCAAGCAGAGTTTCGAGGCATGCACCACCTCGGTTCTCCCGACATGCCGCATCGTAAGGGTTGGTGCAAGGCCCACTGAGCAGCCCTCACGACATCTGCACCCATGGAAGACGACTTCCTTATTGAAGACGACTTCTCCGTTGAAAACGCCCTCCCCATAGAAGACACCCTCCCCGTAGAGGACAACCTTCCCGTAGAAGACGCCCTCGCCTTAGAAGAAGACATCTGCGTGGAAGTTATCTACTCACAAGCTGTACCCATGGAAAATGCTCCCCTTCAAGAAATTTACCAGCAAATACTACGCGGCGTGGAATCCAACCCAGAACACAGGTGACCTATGTGTATAGACCTCGATGAAGTTTTAATTGAATTTGTGAAATATTTTTAAAACTCTGTGTGTGCATTAGAACAGACATTTTTTTTTATATAACAAAAAACCATCTACTGAGAAAAATTATGTTTTGCAACATCTAAGGTTTTCACTTGTTGGACTCGAACACCATCAAGCAGATTGCCATCTCGTACAGTGACGAAGACGAGAAAACCAAAGATTTCACTTTTTACCGCCATGTCCATGGCAGCACCACGCAACAGGCGTACCAACTACAGACGTACGAAACGCACGGACTAAGGTGGGAAGAGAGGAATATTCCGTACCAGGAAATTCCGGCAATGCTGGAATCTGCCATAACTCCCTATTACCCTGTGTATATGTGTGTAAGACGCCAAGAGTCGGAGACTCACAATGCGTGCCCCATCGGAACGAACTTTGTAGACCTTCACAAGCAATGCCGCTGCTCGCAGTTTCGACAGCTCGTCAAGACGTACGCCACAAGACTTCTCGAGTGCAGAAATCAAAGATATTGCTGTGCCCCGCGCAACGCCGAAGCCCTAGCATTGTGGAGTTATAATAACCCGCGAAACATTAAAAAACAAATATCATGAGGAATCCGCTGTACATTAAAAATAAGTATTACACGTGAAATACCCTCCAAGACTCAGAGAAGAAACAAGTATAAAAGTATTGTTTGTATAAAGCATAATATTACTAATAATATTTTAATGTGAATGCATAAATAAATGTGTTTATAACAATATATAGATTTTTATTTCATTTCGAGTTATGTCCTGCTTACCTTAGTTTCAATAAAACACTGTTGGTAAAGAAAAAATTTAGTATATCAGTATTGTTATAATTTAAATAAAATAAAACATTTAGTATAGCAGTTTTGTTATCATTTAAAGAAAAAATATTCAGTGAGACTCTAGCCGTCACTGACATAGCGTATATATATTTTACTTGTAGGAACGTAATTATTTAAGAAATAAAATTAGGGTTTGGAAAAACTCATTATTCGTGTACGGATGCATTATGCTGCTTTCTATAAAGTAATAATGGCTCGCAAAACCCTAAAACAGAGTTCAAACCACTTCGCTACCCCTCACGGTATACGATACGCAAAGCGAAGGATCCCATGCATTTCCCTTAACCCAGGCATAGACGCTCATCACTAAAAACATTTCCTCCCAAGTTTAATTTCAATACATCAGGAAATTTAGCCAACGGGGAAAAATGCACATATGGTTACTCCACGTACGGTGATTTTTCTAGCACCCATGGTCGGCATATAAACTCTTTATACGCATTAATAATGTACATATAGTAATTTTTGCAGAGTAAAAAATATATGCCTTGAGAAGACGCTAGGGCAAAGGTACAACCACCACAAGTACAAAATAATTAAAAAAAAGTTAACTTCCGCAAACAAATTTTAGTATTTTCATACATTCGCGTGCGCTCGCTACATTAAGAGAGATATATATGATCCGCGATAAAAACAACCCCGCCCTTCTTCTCAGTCCCACCACGCTGCTACGTGACTTTATCCGAATGTAAAGTGACATGACATGTGTATGTAGGGAGCGGCAGAAATAACTCCCGAATTTGCCACCGCCATGGGCTCGGCGCTAGTGGTGGTAGGCGGCCCGGGATTGTGTCATAGTGCAGCACCACTGCTGCCATTTCAGTCGCCACCATGGCATGGAGCGGTGAACATCGTGCGTTCGTCCTTGAAACATATTTAAAAATGGCGATTCTGTAACCACAACGCAGCGATTATTTCGTACGCACTTCGGAATAGGTCGGCACGGTGCAGTCCCTGACAGGAAATCCGTTCTATTGTGGGTTAAAAATTTTAGAGTCACAGGTTCGGCTTTAAAAAATCCACCGCCAGGTAGACCTCGCAGCGCTCGAACTCCACAGAACGTTCAATTACTCCAACAAGCAGTTACCAGATCTCCAAGACGTCCAGCCCGTAGGCACGCTGCCAGCTTGGGAATATCTGATCGTAGTGTGAGAAGAATTTTACACCAAGACCTCCTACACAACTTCCTGGAGCCGAAACAGAATGAACGCGGAAATCCTGCTGTATGGTTTCAACAGGATGGTGCCACTGCTCAGACAGCAAGATAATCTACGGCAGTCCTAAGACAAATGTTTCCAGGGCGTTAAATCTCACTGCGAAGCGACATCCCGTGGCCAGCTCGTTCACCCGATCTTACCACCTGTGACTTCTTTCTCTGGGGCTACCTGAAGAATAGAGTCTACAAAAACAAACAGACGACAATCGATGAACTCAAAGCTGCTATCCGACACGAAATCGCGGAAATTCCACAAGAGATGACGAGGAGAGTAATGCGTAATTTCAGAGTGAGGCTTCAGACATGTATAGACAGTGACGGTTGGCATTTGAATGAGATTATTTTTAAAAAATAATTGAAAATTTAAAAAAATCATGTTTTAAGATTAAGTGAAAATTAAAAAAAAAGTATGTTTAAAAATTAAGTGAAAATTAAAATAATTAAATCAAACTAAATGGCAAACATAATTCTTTTAGACGGTTTAATAAAATTTTGACTAGAATATTTTGTGTATTTTTTATTAGCCTTTCAAATTTGGGAGTTATTTCTGCCGCTCCTGTATATGTGTGCGGCCTCTAATCCAGCAGGAGCAATAGTATTCACTCTTTCATGAATTACGGGAAAAAAAACATACTTTTATTTACGAGATGCTAGTTCACCATGCATATTTATACCACAATACGAATTCCAGCAAAGATACCGCGCATACAGCTCTCATTCTCCACCCTTCAACCTCGTCGAGAGATATAAAGAAAGACTTCACAAGTGCGAACAAATTTTGAGCATTTACAGTCAGTGCATTACGGAGACCACGAAATTTTAGAGTTATATTAATCCCTCAAAAATGTAGAAAATTAATTCTATATACAATTTTGTTTTGTAAATAAATTCTGGCTCGAACTCCACCTTTGTTTTTTTTTCGTATTAAAAAAATTAAATGTAATTTTTTTATTAATTCCTGCGAAACCAAAGCAACTTTGTGAAGCTGTGGATCTAAGAAATAAAAGGGGAAAAAAACGATATTTCTCCACTTGCTCATACATCAAACACAAACACTCCCAAACACATCTACACACGCCCATACACACAGAGTCCGAATTATCCCAAATGCAGGCGAGACTGATAGACGCATTAAAAATCTATTAAGACAAAAGCATACTAAAAGAAGTAGTCACGAGTCCCATTACAGAAGTAAACGAGAGGCACGTGCAGTCGTAATCTGAGCTCGCGCACACGGCCAGCCACGCTGCACCAGGTGTTGAATTGGACTTGCCCCAGCGCACTGACCGCCGGGGGAGGCTTGTCGCTCCAGCAGCATGCTTTATTTCTTGCACAAGCCAACTTTCACTCATATGATAATAAACACAGATATCTGACCGCACAAGTCAACACCAGGGAAGACATGTTCAAGAGGACCCAGGTTCCATACTCGACTCGTTCGGCCCGAATTTCTATTTTAAAATTTTTCCATGTGAATGCTGGGGTGGTTTCTTGATCGAGTCCTTTCATGTTCCCGCTTGCTCTAGCAACTCGCTCCGTCTCAAAATAGTATAAAATTTACTTTCATTATAATTTTATCTTGCACACCATCTAGATAATGTAAACTCAAGCTACTTTTTTTGACGAAAAACTAATACAGTCACGTTTAAAAAATATTTGTGTTTGTTCTTTATAAGAGGGAGGTGGTTGCGCCATTTTCTCTCACATCGAATCCGCAACATCGGGTTTCCAGAATCACGAGTCAGCCACGTTTCGAGGAAGAAAAACATTAAAAAATAATTGCAACACGTAATGCAGAAAAAAGTGTATGTATTAACTTAAAAAAACACTATATTAAGCACAAAGATATATTTGGTATCAGAAATTCCTCGCATATCTCAGTCATACCGAGACACCATTTTGCATTTTACAGGTATTTAAAGCTATCATTTCACACACGATGCGTTGTTGGACAGTACGATAACTCTAGGAGTATACACGGAATCGGGACATTATTATTCTCTTCGTAATCTAACGAACAACTCCTTTTATCAGCTGATGCATATACTTAGAAATATTTTCACTCTTACGAAGACAGTGGTCAATCAATGTTAAACTGTTTGGTAGGAAAAAATCTAACAGAATATTCGACCCGCTTACATCTGCAAATACGAGTGTAAACCTCCTTTCATAAATAACATATTTAACCCTTGCTGCGACGGGAAAACCTATGACATAAGACCCGCAAATACCGTCACCTATGTACTAGCGTATATTTATATTAATGTATATATGGTTTAAGCATATTATTTTTATATTATCATATAATATGCATATGTATTTATATTACCATATAATATGCACATATATTTAAAATATGAATAGGCGACGGTATCTGCGGATTTTTTATTTTCCCCGGGGCCCATGCAAGTGCAAACAGAGTATGCGGGTTTTCTCCGGGTGATGCCACAATTTTAAAAATATAAATACATAGGTATTTTTTCTTTGAATTGAACGGGTAAAAATCTTTCTATTTACGACCGCTCCTCCATTCTGAGTGATGAGCTGACTGATTCTCGGCTAACAAATTCATAGACCCTTGATATCTTCAACTGGAAAACTGGTGGGTTGAACTGCGTGTCCGACAGCTAACTCGAGAAAATGAAAAATTTTTTACACGTCTGTTACGTTTCCTCAGTGATCTGCAATGATTAATATTGGCCTTAAGAAATTTTTTTAAAGCACGAAAATATCGTGGTGGGCGGCACACCCTCCTACACCAGTACATTCCTTTTTTCAGAGAACACGGTGTGCTTTGAGTTGAGAGAGAACTCAGCAGCTGAAATGGGTAAGAGCGTTTAGATTGGCGAAGAAGGTCAGTGTCCCTTGGAAATCTAACAGACATCGCCAAGTTCATCACGGGTGATACTGTTGGGAATGACATCAATCACGTTTCCCACGTGCGCGAAAATACAGGTGCGTCCTCTGCCGGGAATCGAACCTAGTTCGCATTGATGGGAGGCGTGCGATCTGGTAGCTGCAACTGCTGTCGAGAGGATGGTGTGAAGTATTGAGCGTGTCCGGTCTTGTGTCGGTGCCAAATAATCATTATAGAAAGGATGCCTGATCTCCACCGCCACGTTTCGTGGTTCTCTGGGATGTTGATTTCGCAGAGTTCACAGAACAGTTTGTCAATATTTATGCATCGGGAATAGGGATTACATTTATTGCTTCCGTCATTTTAATGGAATAAAGAATTACTTTATATCTGGTGAAGGACTGAGGTGTGATATTGAAAACTTTTACCTGTGTAAGCATGGGCTCGTTTTCGCCCTAGGGCGCAAGGCATTTTTAACAAACATGAGTATATGCCTTTAACGTAATCACCATCGTTCAAAACCAATTTAATGCATATTTACAATCGCATATTCATGATCTGATAGTGATCTGCTATACCCGACGGAAAGGTTTTGATATTAGATTTTTATTCGTTAATATCCAAAATGATGTTTTTCCATCGTGCTTGGTATCGACGGAAGTAGTATTTCAACGATTATTACCTGAGTTGATACATGTATGGGTTCATGGGAGGCTATTTTTCCAAAAAATGCTCTCCCGTCAATACCCCTACTAATCTCAATCGAAGCGACGCTGCTTGCTGTGTGTTGTGAGAATATTCCGCAAATAAAAAAAGGTTATAGTGAGTCATATAGGAGTGATTTTTCGTAAGATTCTTCAGCGTATATGAGATTTCGTTTCGGCTCGACGAGTTGCAAACAATTGACGTGTGACATCTTTTGGAATAGAAACCTCGCTGACCCCCTTTGCGAGCGCCTCTCAGTCGACACATGCCACGAGGCAGGTGGCGGATCGCAGTTACACATGTCCTCCGGCTTAGGCCTTCCCTACCACCCTCCCACCCCCTACGCCTCTAGCAAGCCCGTGAGATCTGTTGAGCGCAGAGGTTTCACGAGATANACCACGAAGTCGGAAACAGTTAATACTAGTAGTCAAATTAGGTACCACACCTCGGAAGTGCTGCTGTAGTTTATTAGTGTTAAATTCGAGACAATATATTCGTCCTTCAAAATGAAACAGTAAAATACTACATTATTGCAAACCCCTTAACCNTTAAATTCGAGACAATATATTCGTCCTTCAAAATGAAACAGTAAAATACTACATTATTGCAAACCCCTTAACCTTTAGGCATCATATAGTATATGCCGGGAGGACATAACTACTATGCTATAAGTCTTCCACAGTGGCGTAGCATCACAATGAAGGGCCATGTATACAATAATGAAGATGGTGTTGACGCTAAAAACATTGACGATGTTTTCGACGTCCTCATACATCTCCTCACCGGCTTTGCTGAAAAAAGTGCAGTGAATAATGCAGAAGACAAGAACACTGACAACATATTTCCCGATGGCTCCAATGAACTTGTTGATAGACTCGGAAACTTAATTGCCTTGCAGAGTAAGAAGATAATTTTAATCATCGGGAACTTAAGGAAAGGGGTTATATCGAATTAAACCATTGTGTACTATCCATCATCTGCAAACTTCAGAGAAATGCAAAGNCATTGTGTACTATCCATCATCTGCAAACTTCAGAGAAATGCAAAGATTGAATGCATGGAAAATGTAGGATAATAGATTTATGTATTCTAAGTTGTGTATTTTTAATTTATTGAACCTTATCCTACTACATTTTTGAAAAACTTATTATTTCAGTGGTGTATCAAATCGAATACAAGGGTCTGTTTAAAAAAAAAATTGAACGAGAAAGTGCGTTACGGGGAATATGGTTGAATCTGAAGTATTAAGTCCTTCTCGGGCTGATTAAGTCGAATGAGTTTTGTTTGACAAACAAACGAACTAAGGAAAGAATGTTTTTGAGGCATGAAAGGCCGAAAATCTGGTAGCGACCTTGCCGGGAATCGAACTTACTCATGTGATGGGAAACGAGAGCTCTAGCCACGGCAGTCCTCCTCTTTCGTGCTTCCGTGGAAGAGGTCATCGTTGCAAAATGGGTCTGGGGTGACGTTTTCGATGACGTGCCTGAACTGATGTGTCCAAATCTTCAAGTTCGTAGGATGCCGTAGGCCTTCTGACATGAGTAATCTCTCCTGGAACTTGACATTTTTTTAAATTTTGCATGGGTAATGAACCTCATGTGCGTAAACATGAGTATTTTTAATAAATTTTTTGGGTGCCTATTGCTTATGTACTTGCATCATACGAGATTTTGTATCTTCTAGCATCACGAGGGGCTGATAGAGCGAAAGTACGCTAGCAAGCATCAGAACTCTTTCTGGGCATGACGGAATGCACAAAGTTTGTCGCAAAAATGAACACCTTAAATGGGGAATTTAGCTCTCGCTTCTGACCTTTCGAAAATTTATCGTTCGTATGTCTATGTGATACGCTGGCATTCCTAGGCTGAACCATTGCCAACATGCGAATGTATCTCTACAGGTTCATAACGAACTGGAGACTATTTTAGAATCGGTATTTAGCTCTGATATTATGATACGTACTGGGTAAATTAAAATAATATATATATCAAGGGACAGGACATTAAAAATTTTTTTTTTCAATGGTTAGGTTTATGGTGTGTGAACATAGACGTTTCCTCTGAAGGTTCAAGATTAATACAACTTAAAATAATAACGTTTTATTTTCACCTCGAGATATCTCTTCGATTCGAAAATATAAATATGCAGCACTGTTCGGGGCATGAAATGTATTATTTTAAGTTCGTTACTGGGCAATTTTATTTCCTCTATTTCTGTAATGTTTTCTCTTACCTTAATATGGTTTCATGCGGGCGCTGTGTGTGTAAAAATTTTTTATATATAATAGAGGCAAAACGGTCTCAGGGTTTTCCTGTTGTAACAAGAGAAAATATTTTATTCATGAAAGGAGGTTCACACTCGTATTTGCAGATCTAAGCGGGTCGAATATTCTGTTTGATTTTTTCCTCCCAAAGGGTTTAACAATAATTGCCCACTGTGTACGTGGGCGTTGAAATATTACTAAGTATATGCATCAGCGGATTAAAGGAGTCTTTCGTTGGATTACGAACAGAATAATAATGACCCAATTCGATATATACTCTTAGAGTTATCAGACTGGCCTTCAACGCATCGTGTGCGATATGGTAGCTTTAAATACCTGTAAAATGTTAAATGGTAACTCGGTAAGCCTGAAATATGAAAGGAATTGCTGATACCACATAAATCTTTGTACTCAATATTTTTTTTTTTTAAATGTTAATACGTACAAATTTGTCTACTTTAAGTGTTGTAATTTTTTTATGTTTTTCGTCCTCGAAAAATGGCTGGCTCGTGATTCTGAAAACCCGATGCTGCGGAATCGATGTGAGAGAATGGCGCAACCCCCTCCCTCTTATAATGAACACACATAAATATTTTTTTTTCGTGACTGTATTAGATTCTCGTCAAAGAGTGACTTGAATTTACACTATCTAGATGGTGTGCAAGTTTAATATTAATAAAAGTAAATTGTATACTATTTTGAGACGGAGCGAGTTGCCATGGGTGCCGACGACAAAGGTTTAGTAAGGTGAGCAAGGTACAGAGTGCATGACAACCTCCACACCACGAAGCCCATCGTCATACCAAATGCTCTATTTTCAAATGTCTACAACCGTTTCGTATTATGGGTATTCAAAAATATATAACGACAAATTGCAGTGCTCTTTAGTTATGTGGAAATACTTCATGTACTATAAATATAAATATTTGACAGGCGTAAACTGCTTTGCAACGTTTGAAAGCCGATCTAAATTACATTTAGTTATNCATTTTGGTTCATTATATAATTTAAAATTTAAAAATAATGGTTTAATTTTACGAGTTTATCGCTGCTCACTAACACCCCGGCATTTTACAATGGCAAGTCAGTGTAAACTGGTGTTGGCTGGGCATTACTTAATGTGGTAGTTAAACAAATATTTTGTTCTTCCTTTTATTTTTAGCGTAATACAACTTTTGGTTGCAGCAACATTACCTGGACGATTTGTTAACATTAATTCTTTAACAGTATTTTTGCATTACAGTAATATAAGACTTAGTAAATCGTTAAAAGTAAATAACCATGTCACAACATTATTAATTTTACTATAACATAAACGTTTAAAGAAATGGCTGAATAGCAATTTTATTTTGTTGCAGCATTATACATTTTCTGTGGACAATGAAAATAACTGTTAGGAGTCAGAATTCCATCCATGGTTTTTAACAGAGTTCACTCAATAATGCTCTAACTAAATTGGTTTCCATGCTTCGCCATGCACATAAACAAGTGCCCGGTATTGTGACTAAGTATTTTTCTACAATCCACGCAGTTTTTGACACTTGCTATGAAATTTCACCGCCATTTTAGGGGAACTGGGTGAGCTGTATATAGACAATGATTAAAGATTTTCAAAATCATGGGTTTTTTATAATCGGCACATATGACCTGAATATATTTCATGGGTTCTTTGAATGATACAGGTTATGGTGAAAATAATTAGTGAACTATCACGGAAGTACACTTGGAAATGATGTGCACATATTTAAGTATCACATAATTATGATGTAAGCATTAAATGTAATATTTGAAGTGAACTACCAAAACTACTTCTTAAACATTTCATTAAAAGCATAAAACTTAAATTAGTGGCATTTAATTTTTTTATGCCCAATAGAGCACTAAAAGTTTCGCCCAAAAATCTGCAGCAGCCACTTCAATGGTACGTGACAGTGTCCCACAGATTCAATAACGCGTAAGCTCTGATTTTCCAAGAAGCAGCAGTTTTTTGTTTACGAATTCCTGCAATGCGCCCTCAGGCACTTAGTCCTAGCTTCCAGCACACTCAAATGCGGCCCGGCTGCTAAAGAGGTTTCTGAATGGGCGCAACATATTCGTATTTTCCACGCGTCCCGAGACTAGCGACATCTAAGTGCCATTTTCGCTGCTACCACTTGTTGCCTTTCCATTCAAACTTTTTCTGAAGCGATATACATATTGATTTGCAATATTTCGTAAATAAACTCACTGCCATTAAAATTCGTGCATGAAGTGAAAATTATTGAGTAACCGTAAAAAGTTGGCAAACAAGTACATATATGGAAGTTATGGAAACGATTAAACATTAATACGACGACGCATGTGTAAACGTCGTACCAGCATGTGCAAACGAAGTACCAGCATGTGCAAACGAAGTACCAGCATGTGCAAACGAAGTACCAGAGAGAGGACATTGCTATTCATGAGGCGTGTATAAAAGTCCTAAAAACAGAGCACCTGACGTGACGCACACAATACTTGGCAGGCATGATAAATAAGAAATTACCTTGTCGAGAGGATGTACGAGACAAACGTACGGGAGTAGGAAGAAAAGGGGAGTTCTGGGACAACTGGCGGGTGGCTGGAGAACCATGGAGCCAAGGCGGCCATCTTGGATTACGCTTTTTTCCCTTGGAATTTTCCTTTTCCTCTCAAAAACAACCTCGAAATTTTCCGAATTTCCCAAAAACCAGCAAAACTTCACACAAAAAATTTGATTCACACAATCTGGCTAGCACTTACATGATGTGGCGGAATGCAGCGAAAATTGTGCAATCATTTGCAACCAACTCATTTTCTATCATTCCACGCCAGCTCTGTCTATCTTGTCTCAATTATGTTAGAGTTCATTGCCCTGTCATACAACTTAATGCTCTACCTTGATATAAGCATATATTCTACGGCCTATGCCAAGTACGCATATGCTAAGGACGCCTATACCAATCACACACATTTATATGCTAATTGTACATATACTAATCCCTCTTATCCTAATCGCGCACACTTCGTCCATCCACCAACTTGGTTTCTCACCACCAAACTAAAATTCGTGCCAGCTATAGCATAGCATAAAGGTTGTAGGGCCAAGGACACTTTAAGCCCTCTTATAAGCATAGTTGATCACCATTTCCGAAATGCTTAAGATACAGCCACCAAATTCAAAACAGAGACATCACACCCTACGACGAACATGGCCGCAGGGTCAAGTAGGATGTAAGCCCTCTTATAAGCATAATTAGCTACAATTTACAAACTGTTCAAGATATAGTCGCAAAAATTAATAACATTGGCGTTAACCCTGATGACGAATAAAAACTAATACACCGAGAGAAAAGATCCAGTCAATTACGACCTAAGGCCTCGTATAAGCATAGCTGGCTGCCATTTCCCATCCACCGAAGCTATAGTAACCACATTCATATAATACATATCAACTTCGACGGCGAACAGGGTTGTTGGGGTAACTATACTTTAGGCCCTCTTATAAGCATAGTTGCCAGACATTTTCCACTCACCGATGCTACGGTGACCAAATTTATATTACAGACATCGCTCCCGACATCGAACAGAGCAGTGAAGTCAATTATGCCTTAAGCCGTCCTATAAGCACAGAGCTCTGCCATTTCCTATCTGATAAACCAACAGTCGTCTAATTCAAATCACAGGCATCACTTCGACTGCAATCAAGGAGATAAGGACACGTGAGCCATAAGCCCTGTTACAAGCATAGTTTATCAGCATTTCAGAACCTTTGAAGTTCGGGAACATGTAACAACCATCCACGCATATAAAAAAAATAAAGTTAGATATACATACAAGTGCGTCGCAAAGTTACCGATGCATGTAGGAGTGGAGGGGCTGAAACAGCTCGCATACGCATCGGTCTGCACACACTCGGCAATCACCCACTGCCACCCCCTTTCGCGTGCTACAGCAGGTGTCCACCAACTCGTACCCCCTCAGCGACAACTAGCCTCCTTTCGCCCACCGACATGCAGGTTGTATATATAAATGCGAAAATATATACATAAATAAACCTTAGCACGGGTAACATGCAACAAACAACTATATGCATAAAAAAATTAAGATATATGCAAATGTGCTGCGGGTATGATGTACATAGTCGCAGGTAATGGGAAAATTCATAAATAGAAATATAANATATAAATGCGAAAATATATACATAAATAAACTTTAGCACGGGTAACATGCAACAAACAACTATATGCATAAAAAAATGAAGATATATGCAAATGTGCTGCGGGTATGATGTACATAGTCGCAGGTAATGGGAAAATTCATAAATAGAAATATAAACAAACACTGTCGTCAGCCAACACAAGGGCCAGCGGCCCGAGTCCTCGTTAGCATGGGTAACCCTTTACAAACAGCCAACCAATGAAAAAATAAAAAGGTATACCTTTGCATTGATAACAAGGCATATGTACTCGCAGGTTACCTTAAAAAATATATGCGTTAATACAAATAAACACCGTCAGCAAAACATCATGATGGGGGGGAAGCAAAATAGAAATGATATGAAACTGCCCTGTACATGAAAAATCAGTCATGTAACAAACAATAATGGACTGGCATATACATAAGTACATCACAAGCATAATATAACGAGTCAATATTTAAAAAATACCGATGAAGCCACAGTCCATAATAGTGATATGTGTTGCTATCGCGCCAAGACGTTTAGTAAAAGCTAGAATGCTCAGTGACATCAGAAAGAACGAATGATCACAAGGACCAACCTCAAAAATGACTTCAATGCGTCAAGTGCGATACACATTATGCGACTTGTAAAGATTTTGTTCCTATGCTTGCCACAAAACAGCATACATTTAAACAATTAGTCGCGGAAGAGAGACTACACTGCTACGGGCCAGGGTTGATAAAAATCATGATTTTAAAAAAATATACATATAATCGGATTTATTTGATTTAAATCGGATTTATTTGATTTAAATCAGGTTTTTCTATTTATTTACATATTACCATCTTTTTTCATTTGGAAGTCAGTTATTATTTAAAAAAACATATCTTTGTTTATTTTAATTATATTTTAATTTATAAAATAAAAAATAATCAACATTGCGGTTCTTCTAAAATGATCAATATTAATCACATTCAAACAAAAAATCAACAATGAAAAATTAAGAAAATCAACGACTTAAAATTGACAAAATCCGTTTGGCTGGTTACATAATTATTTTTTCCCATTCAGGTTCTTTAAAAGGAAAAATTAATTTGACTGCCTTCTCGGTGCTTAGTCTATTTCTTATTTTGGTATGCACCAAATTAAACGTTGAAAATATTCTTTCCACCCCAGCGGAAGATGCAACAGCACTTAGCAGTTGCTTTATTATCTGTAATTCTGCTTCAGTTATACATTTTTTCATGTTGTGGATTGCTAACCACCAATCAGTAGAGGCAGTTTTCTGTATGACTTGCTCATCAACTAATACTCCAGTGAAAGGCTCAACTTTTGCATTCAAATGAATAATGCTATTCATCAAACTGGTTCCTGTCTCTCCATAGCTTTCTCGCAAAAATTGTAAGGCTGCATCACTTTCGTCGCTTGACAACTTTTCTTGGAGCAGTTTTGGTTTCACCATGTATGCTAGATAGTGAGCCGGTGTCATCGCTTGGCGATAACGTTTCATGACAATCTTCATTTGAATCATATGTAGTTCCTCCTCTAGTTGGTCAATTAATTCCTTCCAGATAAGTACGCTATCTGAAATGGTACACTTATCGCTCTGAATCTTGTCCAGAGCTTTGGCTATTGGCTCTAGTCGTGCAATTAGACCTTCTGTATTTTCACATGATGTCTGCCGGCATATCATTACCACTGCATGACAATTCGTGCTACCCAACTCGGGTTGTCTCAGCGTGACCTGCTCATTATTTATTTATAAATACCTTGTAGGCAGCAAGTAGTTGTGATGAACTGACATGGGGAACAGCTATGTAGAAAATATTCGTTGGAGATAATGCTCATCGAATTTGTTGCATGATGCGTCTGATACTTAAATATGTAAGTATAAAACAGAAGTTTTAATTATGTATAATGTCGTATTTTTACCTGTGAAATGATAGGGCTCTAAGGGATTAAACTTTTCATACCGTGTTCTCAATGTCGGTGCACTTTCTCCAGCACCGCCAGGGCACATGAGTTATTTCCTATAGAACTTCAATAGAATATGTAAAAAGTAAGTATGTTTATAATTCTGAAGTTAGTATGAATGTTTGGACAAGGGCAGTGTAATTACAGTTATTGTAAGTGTTAGTTACTATCTTGGTCGGTGATGTATACTATGCATGGAAAGGCAGTGTAGTCATTGTGGTCTGTGCTTCTGTTGAGTTCACATCGATAGCTACGAGATGCACTCGCTCTCTCCAGGTCTTCTATGTATAAAACAGATACACCAGTTTTTTTTTTCAGTTAAGGTAAACCTCTTTTCTTAATTTTTTGGGACTTGTATAAAGTGGAGTACATACAATGTTGAAATGTATGTGTGTTGCGATGCCACCTTACTCGACTTTACAAAGTTCGTACAATTGAAGTTATTTCTGTATTAATAAATCTTTGTGGCGAGCGATTCATGGGCAATTCGCATCATAATGTGTTTACAGTTCCAGCATTATACATAAATGCCATGTAGTCAAGTAAGTACATGTATACAATATTTAAAACGAAATAAATTGTTACCTTGTATTGTATGACTGAATTCCTCTCGTAAAGTGAAATATTTAAGTGTTTCTCGGCTGGCCTGCCACCCTGGAGCATGTCTCGTCTTTCTCGGCAAGGTCATGTGCCATCCCTTCGACTTGCAGAGACCTGCACGGTATTCGCGCCAACGACCGACTGCCTGGGCAGCCTTACAGATTCTCGAGATATTAGGAGATCAACAACATCGGGCGGGATGGACGCGTTTCACTGCTAGTGTTGTGAATATTCGCTGTACTCTGAATTTAATGGTGTCGTTTCAGTCGGCTCGTAAAATAATCGTTTGCTATTGTGATTTACTAACCAAGGTTACCTGGTCTTGTCTAGCATCGTCTAACGCAGCTTATAGATCCCGATACGTATGCAATATATGATGGTTGGTAAGTGCTTATAACTATTTTCCTTTACATTTCATTTTTATATCTGTTTTCACGAGTGTGTGGCAGTGATGTCCTTATCGCTCCCGTGCTTCTCGACTTCGCAACAGTATTTTTTTTAGACTAACGTGACGTATATCGCTCAATGCTCCCACAAAAAATTTACTTGGTAAATGCTTTTAACTATTGGCTTTCATAATTATTTTTTTGTATCTGTTTACATCAGCGCGTAGCAGTGTGGTCTCTCTTCCGCGACTAATTGTTTAAATGTATGCTGTTTCGTGGCGAGTATAGGAACAAAATCGTTACAAGTCGCATAATGTGTATCGCACTTGACGCATTGTAGTCATTTTTGAGGTTGGTCCTTGTGATCATTCGTTCTTTCTGATGTCACTGAGCATTCTAGCTTTTACTAAACGTCTTGGCGCGATAGCAACACATATCACTATTATGGACTGTGGCTTCATCGGTATTTTTTAAATATTGACTCGTTATATTATGCTTGTGATGTACTTATGTATATGCCAGTCCATTATTGTTTGTTACATGACTGATTTTTCAGGTACAGTATGGTTTCATATCTTGCACATTCGGTTCCCACGACCCTCATTTAGGCTGGTGATGTTTATTTGTATTGACGCGCACATAACTTAATGTGACCTGCGACTTCATATATCGTGTTATCGGTGCAATTGTATACCCCTTTTATTTTTTGCTGAGGGTTAACAATGCTAACGAGGCCTCGGGCTGCTGTCCCTCGTGTTGGGCTGACAGTGTTTTTGTTTATATTTCTATTTATGAATTTTCCCATTACCTGCGACTATGTACATCATACCCGCAGCATATTTGCATATACCTTCATTTTTATGCATATAGTTGTTTGTTGCATGTTACCCGTGCTAAAGTTTATTTATGTATATATTTTCGCATTTATATATACAACCTGCATGTCGGTGGGCGAAAGGAGGCTAGTTGTCGCTGAGGGGGTACGAGTTGGTAGACACCTGCGGTAGCAGGCGAAGAGGGTGGCAATAGGTGATTGTCGGGTGCATGCAGACCGATGCGTACATGTGTCATTACAGACCTTAAACACCTAAAAACATCGGTAACTTTTGTGACGCACTTGTATGTATACCTACCTTTATTTACTTTACATTAATGGACAGTTGTTACATGTTCCCGAACTTCAAAGGTTCGGAAATGCTGACCGACTATGCTTATAACAGGGCTTATGTTCTACTTGTCCCTATCTCTTTGGCTGCAGTCTGAAATGATGCCTGTGATATGAATTTGAAGACTGTTGGTTTATCAGATAGGAAACGACAAACCTCTATGTTCATAGGAAGGCTTAAGGTATAATTGCTGTATTACCCTGTTCGATGTCGGGAGCGATACCTGTGATATAAATTTGGTGAACGTAGCTTCGGTGGGTGAGAAATATCTGACCACTATCCTTATAAGAGGATGCAAGGTATACTTGATTTGGCACCCTGCTCGTCGCCGGGTGCAATTCCTATGATATGAATTTGGTGACTATAACTTGAGTAGATTGGAAATGACTGTTAACTTTGCTTAAAAGGAGAGATATTGTGTTTTTGACCCTGCAGCCCTGTTCGATTTCGGGAGCAATGTGTATGAATTAAATTTGATAACTATAACTTCAGCAGATGGGAAATGGTTGTCAACTATGCTGATAAGAGGACTTAGGGCGTACTTGACCCTACCACCCTCATCGTTTTCGGGGTTGATGTCTATGTTATGAATATGGTGGCTGTATCTTAAACCATTCGGAAGTGGTGGCCAACTATGCTTCTAAGAGGTCTAATGGTGTCCTGGGCCCTATAGCATTGATTCTATGCTCTAGTGGGCACGAATGGTAGTTTGGTGGTGGGAATCCAAGATGTTGGGCGGACGAATGCAAGATGGCATGGTGATTGACGTGTGCTATTACCATAAGTGCGATTAGTATATGTACAATTATCATATAGATGTGTGTTATTGGTATAGGCGTCCTTAACATATGCGTACTTTGCATAGGTCGTAGAATATACAATGATAACAAGGTGGAGCGTGAAGTTACATGGCAGGGCAATGAACTCGAACATTTTTGAGACAACATGGATGGAACTAGCAAGAAATGACAGAACATGAGTCGTTTGTAAATGATTGCACAGTGCGGCTGGCTGTTGCACAATTTTCGCCGCATACCGCCACATTGTGCAAGTGCCAACCACATTGTGCAAAGCATATATTTGCAGGAAATTTTGCTGGTTTTTAGGGAAATTCGGGAAATGTTTAGGGACATTTTTGTGATTTTAAGTGTTTTTATCGAAATAAAAGGGAAATTCCAAGGAAAAAATGAAATCCAAGATGGCCGCCGTGGCTTCCCAGCCACCCGCCAGTTGTCCCAGATCTCCTCTTTTCATTCTACTTACGGACAAATGACGCAGTTTCATTCAGAGAGGCTTGGTACTAGGGCTATGAAAGACAGGATGGATGGTGGGATGGGGCGTCGAATTGCTCAAAACTCNATGAAAGACAGGATGGATGGTGGGATGGGGCGTCGAATTGCTCAAAACTCCAGCCAGACGTTCGAACTCCAAGTCATATCGTGTTGGAAAAGAAAGAAAGGCGCAGGTTCTCATAAAGAGCAGACTGGTTCTGCACGACTCGACCAACAACTAGGTGGGAGAACAGCCCGACTGTTACACAGGCAATAACAGACCCAGTCACCGTCCAGCGAGATGTGGCAGCTTCGATACGTAGAGAGAATAGGGGGTAGAGTGACCTCGCTGGCTGCGCAGAACACAATTCCGTGAGCGAACGTTGAAATGCTTTGTTGCCAACACGACTATCATAAATTACGTGGATAGGATTTGAGGTTGGAACACTATTCGTGTAAATAAATGCTTTGAGATGTTTGTATACTCCCTATAACCAATTTTTAATTCAATTAGATAAGTCAAATTGACAAAAGTATTTTATTAATGTAAAAGTGGTAATCGTGTGAACAAAAACGTTAATTACTGTGACATGTGACTGACAATTGCGTCGTTTGGGGTAGGTCAATGTCAGGTGCATGAGCAGAAGACGAATAATTGGTATACCTCACATTTAGTATATGCTTCAATATAGCAGCGTTCCTCTATCAGAAGTACGTAGAGACGAATAATGCAGACGAATAGAAGTTGCCAGAAGCATGTAAATTTCAATTATGGAGTTTTACACTAATGTATGTCTGACGCCCTTTCTCTTAGCACTCTTGAGGCAACGCGCGGGTATTAAATGATACAGAAACTAGCGCGCCTTATTTTACCAATAGAACGAAGCCACCGTAGACTTCATAGCGGTTACTAGTTCCGCTGAAAGCAATAAGGTTGGCTGCTTTTTTAAAAGCACAGCTGGACGGAATTCTCTCTGCGTCATTATTTAACTATGCTTACATACATAAAACGCGCAGCGCTTTTGGAAAGAAATGTAAAATTGTTCTTGCTCAATTAGGATTTCTTGCTGACGGGGTAGGGACGCCCTCTTCACATACGGAACATTCAACTTAGTAAAAGTAGTGTCCGTTGTACTGGAAACAGCCGCTGTGTTTTCTTATCACTCAGCTTAAGGCTAATACACTGAATTATTTAACTCATTACCAATTTAAGATTTTATGAAAGAAAAAGAAATTAAATCAGACTATACTATAAACCTTTAAGTGATTACCTTACCCTGGAGTACGTACGTAACAGTGTATTATTGCAAAAGNAATCAGACTATACTATAAACCTTTAAGTGATTACCTTACCCTGGAGTACGTACGTAACAGTGTATTATTGCAAAAGAATTGCCAGTCCATACAAAAGAAATAAAATATTAACACTTTTCCGCCTTTATACAACTATGTACCGAATAACGCAAGTCAAAAACAGGGAGGAAATGTGTAAAAAATTACAATTTNAATCAGACTATACTATAAACCTTTAAGTGATTACCTTACCCTGGAGTACGTACGTAACAGTGTATTATTGCAAAATAATTGCCAGTCCATACAAAAGAAATAAAATATTAACACATTTCCGCCTTTATACAACTATGTACCGAATAACGCAAGTCAAAAACAGGGAGGAAATGTGTAAAAAATTACAATTTNTTTCCGCCTTTATACAACTATGTACCGAATAACGCAAGTCAAAAACAGGGAGGAAATGTGTAAAAAATTACAATTTAACGCCACTATGACTGAAAACCTTTACAAGTTGCCTTGCAACAACAGTTACGACAAGAACATGAAACATTTATTGCTCTTAAAGAGTATTGCGGCACCTTTAAAAAAAACAGTTGGTATTACTGTAAAATTATGTTCCTGGAAATAGCAACGTGGAAAAATAACACTGTTGAAGTTACGTCTTGCCGTAAGAACAATGTTAAACCCAGTGGTTACTTCCTAGGCAACCCAAAATATAAATGACTTTCATAGCTCTTAAACTGTACACAGTATTATGCAATATTTTTAGGCGCAGGCTAAGTCACCGCAAAAGAAGAAATACACACGACAGTATCTATAATTTGTATTCTATTATTCACGTTGTTCATATTCTAAATGGTAAATTGTATTTAATTTGCAAGTCCCGCATTGTTTAATTTTGTGAAACAAATAAGCATAATTATTAATTATGTACGTGGTGTGAGTTGTTTGAATTTAAAGAAGTTAGGCTTGTGCGACAGTCTTAGCGAAACATGGAGTCATGTACTAACTACTTTGCAGCAGACAACTTTATGGCAGGACTTGCATGTCAATCATGTTCGTTGCGGTAAGTCAAGTGGGCGGCTTCCAATCCCCAAACCCCTTTTCCTACCTCTGCCATGAGCGTATATTTAGCCCTCGGCAGTCGATTCAAGGCTTTTGTTTGGCTGCTTCGGAGGTTGCACACGGAGTTAGTAGCAGGCTGCAGGTAAGTTTACAAACACAGTAACCATTTTTTTTTTAGTTATAAACATTTTTTTTATGAAAACTAGTTTTCAATATAATTTTTGCAAGATCACTATATCATTAGAACAAAGTCCACAGCAGTAATATGAAAATACAAAGGTACCGAACCAAGCATTGTGTGCTTTAGGTTCTTTGAAAACGTGGATATATAATTAACTTTAATACATTTCATATGTATACGTCAGTGTCGTAAATATACAATAATTTACTTACAGTGTTAAAAGAAAGTTTTTTTCTTAAACTAGTTTTCATATAATTTTATGGTACAAAAAGATTTTACTGTGAAGAAGAGATGACGTGTGCGCACTGACGTAAACTTCCACTTTCCTTTCTGGATCCGTGACAATGTACTTCTTTCGAGCTACCAACAACGTATCCTTCCGCTGCATTTAAACAAACCCTAAAAAATGTGGAGAAAAACAATTTTGTACGAAAAGGTTTGTGTTTGGTCCGAATTGTGATATATCTATACTTGCCCCCGCCCCACCAGATTATTAATTGTATTTTGCAAGTATTATTCACGCTCTCCTTTAGTGTTTAGAATAGTAATCAGTAAAAAATTACAAACAAATTTGTTACTGAATATTTATAAATGGCTTACTTTGGTGAAAAAAAGTTACAAATTTAGGAGCTAGATAAATATAGCTGTCATACAAATACATTTTTCGCTTCAGTAGCCACATTTAAATAAAGTAATTTGTGTGATGCCAATGTTTTGATAAACCCAGATTTACGACAGAATGTTAAAACATAATTTGGACCTATGTAATGAAATTTTAAACTTTAGTACAAAGAACAAAGCTTATCCTTTACAAAGGTACAAATTGGAAGAATTTACACACTTTATGAAAGCTACTGATATGCCATTTGTTTGCATACAAAACGGAGAATGTCTGGTGCACGTGCACGACACTGGTGTCACGTAGGGGCCAACATTTCCAGTTGCCGAGCTATTAGCATTGAGTTTCCCGACACGAGTAGACTAAACATTAGCTCGGTGTTATTCCAGACACAGGAGCTGAGGTCACGCGCCAGGTGAGAGTGGGAATGGCATGCGAGTGGATGGACGGCACTGTCCCTGGCTCGAACAGGCGATTTTCAGGTTCGTCGGAGGGCGAGATGAAGCGCTCCCTCACGGAGAAGTCCTGTGCCCCTGGAGAGGAGGATGGAGGGGGCAGGAGACCGGAAAATGGCCGCCTCTCCTCTCCCACCATGTAATTTGCTTTGCTCCTAATCACAGCGCTGCGGATACTTCGCTCTCTCTCCCCTTCCGGCATGTTAGTTTTTGAATTATCTCCGCTCTAAGTTCGTTTGTATCCAATTACAGTAATAACACACGGCAAGGTTCGCATTATCAGCTGACAAACTGGATGCACGAGTACGACGGACAGACAAGCAAAAAAAAAAAAAAAAAAAAAANGCTAGCCGCGCGCAAGAACGTGACAAAGAACAACTATTTACGAGAGTATTTCAACCGACATGGTGAAGAATATTTCAAAGATAATGTCCGCGCATGTAACTTAATGTTTGCTACTGCAGATGTATAGTACTGTATGGTCCATCCATGGTTACTTCCAGCTTTTCTGAAGCCCTGCAAGAGTTCTACTTGCAGGCTATTCCTGCGCCTCATGTGTCTACAATATTACACAATAGAGACAAAGCGCCGCATTTGTACGCATTCAAGTTTGATCATATTTTGCATGAGAACTATTTCTTAACATGCTTATTTTCTCCCTGTTTCTATTCATATCGAATATAAATAAAACAGTAATTTGTATGTAAAATATAAGCAAGATTTCAATTTAACCAAAATTACGATACTTTTATGTTAGTCGAAGTATGAAACGCTTACATGTCATATTTAGGAAACAACAAAAAACACATCAATCAAGGTGAGATTCGTAAAAGGTTTTATTCAGAAAGTGTGAATATATAGTAAAGTTAAAATGAGAAAATAATCTTCGCGCAGCTCTGAGGGAGGGAAGGTAGGAGAGAGATTTCCCGAGCGCTCGCTGAAGGAAGGGAAACCACGTGACACTGCTGGCGCTATACATATCTAACTGGTAGCATTGTTTTCTACCACCGCGCTGTTAAATATCGCACTGTGCGACTTTTTTTTTTAATCGGTTATATTCACACGCGGAGCAGCTTTCGCCCAACCGCTCTCGGCCGTTGTCACTCCTGAACTGACCAACCTCAGTAGAATGATTATGATGAGTCTGGAGAATCGGTGTCTGGCGTAGGAGCAAGGCGTAGGAGCAAGGCGCCGGTCGGCCGCCATCATCAGGCGTAGGAGCGCGTGACCTTGACCTTTGACCCCAAATATTCCAAAAACATCAACATTTAAAAATAATAATAATAATAAACAATGTCAAAAATTTCCTAAAAATGCTTTATTAATTTTTTTTAATGTATATTAAAAATTAATTTATTTAAATATTAATAAAATATTTAAAAATTATAAAAAATACATAAAAATTAATTTTAAAAATGTATTTAAAAAACTTAAATTTTTGGAGGTCCTTGACATTCTCTCCCGCTATACTAATTCCGCAATCTTGGTAGTCGTCACAGCCTCCGTCCGCCATGTTGGCTTTTCGTTTGTCACTTCGTTTTACAGTGATGGTGCTGTTCCCAGCACTGCGCCCAGCAGACGACTGGCCCCCTCCCCTNAATTACTCCATCAATGGCTAATTACTCGGGTGTTTTCGGAAATATTCGTACCGACCAATCGGCTGCCTACTTTAATCGCGAGGGCTGACTATTTTTCCCCTTAAAAACGCTTTACAAGATGCACCCCGAGCCCCCTTGCGAAATAAGTAATTTTTCTCGCTCTTAGAAATGTACGTGTGTTGTCCGAGCGGCCATAAAATCCTTTCAGCCATTTTCGTATCTGAAAGGGTGCGCTCGCTTAGTACTTTGAACAAACGGGACGAGTTACCGTACCTGCCGAAACAATTTCTCCTGGTCTACGCACCTTACCAAATTTCAGCCGTATCCAAGTTTTTGCCGGCATACCTGCAGCAGGACGAAGACATACGGGACTGCCTCCCGTGCAAGGAATGTTTCGAGGGCTGCACCACCTCGGTTCACGACACGTCACATCACAGGGGTTGGTGCAAGGCCCGCCGAGCAGCCCTCGCGACGTCTGCGCCCGTAGAAAACGACGTCTCCGTTGAAGACGCGCTCCCCGTAGAAGACATCCACCCCGTAGAAGACATCCACCCCGTAGAAGACATCCACCCCGTGTAAGACATCCACCCCGTGTAAGAGGTCCTCACCGTAGAAGACGATATCACCGAGCAAGTTATCTACTTGCAAGTTATACCCGTGGAAGATGCTCCCATTCAAGAAATTTACTGGCAAGCACTGCCCGGCGAGGAAACCAAACTATAACACAGGTTCCTGATGTGTGTGGAACTCAAAGTTTTAAATGACTTTGTAAATTTTTTTTGAAAATAGGCGTGTGCATGGAAAATTAAATTTTTTTTATACAGCAAAAATAGTGGAAATGTTTTACAACATCCAAGGTTTTCGCTCGTTGGACTCTTACACCATCAAGCCGATTGCCATCTCGTATACTGACGAAAGCGGGAAAAGCAAAGTTTTCACTTTTTTACCGCCGTGTCTATAGAAGCACCACGCAACAGGCGTGCCGCCTACAGAAACGCACATACTAAGGTTGGACGAGGAAAATATTCAGTACAAAGAAATTCCTGCAATTCTGGACTCTGCCATAATTCCTTATTATCCTGTATATGTGTTTGGAAGACACCAAGAGTCGGCAATTCGCAATGCGTGACCCATCGGAACGAGTTTTGTAAATTTTAACAAGCATTGCCGCTGCCCGCCGTTTCGACAGCTCGTCGAGACAAACGCCACAAGACTTCACAAGTGCAAAAATCAAAGATATTTCTGTACTCCACGCAACTCCAAAACCCTAAGACTGTGGAGTTATGATGACCCATGGTACATAAAAAGAAACTAAAAGGAACCCATGGTAAATTAAAATAATAAATTACGTGTGTGCAATGCCATACTTGACTCAGAGAACAAACTCGTTTGACAAAAGTATTCTTTATATTATGCAGAAGAAGAAGAATATTGTAATGTGTACATAAATAAATGTCTCAAAAAATTATTTTTTCATCTCGAGTTATGTCCTGCTCACGTAAGTTAAAAAAACACTGCTGGTAGAGAAAATAAATATTTAGTATATATCAGTTTTGTTATAATTTAAAGAAACAAAAAAAATCTTCAATGAGACTTAGCCATCACTAAAATCACGTATGATATATTTTATGTGTATGAACATAATTATTTGTTTAAATAAATTAAGGGTTAGAGGTAACAAAATGTGCAAATGAAGGCGCTCTTGACAACTATCTCTAGACGTGCTGTGTAGTGGCTGCAGAGACGGCCGGAGTTAAGGTTGGCACGGCATGTAGTATTCACAAGTTGGCAGTCATGAGTTGGACTGTACCCTTCCTGCTGAACATGCAGCGGCCAGCCAGGCCACCCGGGCACAGATGCGGGCACTCGCTCGCCTACAGCGGCGGCTTCACGCTAGATGACAAGGCTTGGAATATTTCGTACGTGAAATATAATTTCTACAATAAATATTTATTACTCCAACAGAGAGCGACTGCATATTCATTTTCATGTAAAACTTTAGTAAGTTGCAAAAAAATTCACGAATGCATATTTATTTTACCATACAAACTTTAATAAGCCGGAAAAAGAAACACACTTTAGTCTTTAGCCCATTCGAGAATACACAAAAGGGCACACTGACAGGAGGATCCAGGTTCGACACTTGAGAAAAATATACATGTTACCCTACTGATGAAAAAAAATACACATTACCATACTGACTTATTAAAAACAGACATAACATACTGATGGGGACAAGCAGAACATACTGATGAAAAAAATTAAACCCGTTACAATACTGATTCGTAAAAAAAAATACAAAACATTCCTCAAAATAATTTAACTCCCATCACATAGATTCCATACACCTTTAAAACAAAATTAAAGCTAGCACACAGGGAAAATGTGATGCTTAGAAATGTATGCACCGTTCATTCATAATAAGTTTCACGTTAGTTAACAAGGCTTGGATTATTTCGCATGCGAAACATAACTTATAGAATTAATATTTATTATGTCGAACACATCAAATGTAAAACAACATACAGTAAAAAAAAAAAATTAAATGTCCTGATTAGTACACCCAAAAAAAACATGCATACACCAAGTTAAGAATATATACCTGTATGCATGGAAGGCTTCATAGTTTTACTCCAACTTTAAGCTTTTAGATAATTAATATCGCATCCATTTATGCATGCATAACAGCCCGCCGGCTTTGGNATATAAATGAAAGAACAAGCTTCTCAGCACACATGTGACGATTTATTATATTTAAAATTTTGTGTTTACATTAAATGAAACTTTTAGCGGGGTTTTATGCCAAAATGTTTTACTCGGCAATCCAGGAGTCATCACATTTGGAGTGTCCCAGCCACCGCACGTACACGCGACCATTACGTCGTTTCAGGACCTTCTCCACCAAATACATGTCTGGAAACTGCGTAGGCCAGATCTCTTCGGTGTAAAATCCGCCAATGATAGGTGCGCCGCGTATGTCCTAGAGGTAATACATGCAGCGTAAGAGTGTCGTATATGCACCATCATGTACAACTCTGCAGACCAGTTCTGACGGAAGCCTTTGTGGAAAACTCCCCGTTTATTTAAATCCCAACCAGGGCCCCGATCATGACTTTAAGCTTACGTGGGTCCCTCCTCTCCAGAATAGCATACACGGTCCGAACCAGGGAGTCGTTATTCCATTTTCGGGCTTCATGTGAGTGGTAGAATGAACGGTTGAGTTGTACTTGCGAACTAGTTTTGGGAGTGGATCCAACCACTTGTAGTTTCCGTTTGCCATGAAATGTCTCCACAGTTTAGCTTTGAGCATCCTGTGAAAAGACTTGACGATGCTGGCCTTGAGCGCAAAGTATGTAGATAATGATTTATGGCATACTTTATCAGTGGATAAAAAGTTGCATTATTTTAAATCATAATTCCAATATATAAATATATCATATTTAGACATCAATTATATTTACAAAACACGCAGCAGAAAAGCTTTTACATGATAAACGTAATTACTGAAAAAATGCAAAATATTGATAAACAACAAAAATTAAGATATAATTAAACACATATACATTTATTTGTACATAATAATGATCTTTTTTACACGTAGCATAAAAACATACTTTTTTCCATCAAAACTTTTAATTACGCACGTCAATATTTTTTTACACTGTAGAACGTGTGTGTTTTGCCAACTAAAAAAATTACGAGGGGAATGGGAGGTTTTATTCACCTGGGTTTTTCTAAAGATAGAGCAAAGCTCATATGCACATGCACACCAATATGGCGGACTACACCTACCAAGATAACGGGATGAGTATGAATGGAGGGAGGTGTGGCGGACCTCTGTAAATTTAAGTTTTTTAATAAATATTTTAAATAAATTTTCTAATAATTTTTAAATATATTTTTTATAAAGTTTTATATATATATATATATATATATATATATAGGATTTTTGGGNTCCTAAGCCAGACGCCGATGCCCCAGACTCATCATAATCATACTACTAACTTCATTCCTTCGTTCAGCAGTAATGGACTTTCCCGACTCGCCCGACACATTTTCAACTTCTATGTATTATTTTGTAATTTGGATTTCACTATATTGCGAAAAAAACTATACAAAATATGAATATGAAAAAAGGATTCACGTACCGTAGCAGGACAAAGAAAACAATATAATATGCACGAGCCTTACCTATCGATTTCACCCAACAAACGAAACTGAATTCTAAAGAAAGCGTATAATTGCATCTTTGCTTTATTTTAATTTGGCAAGAGAAAGTTTTAATTTCACTAGGCTCTACTACCACATACTAATTTAATATTATGGCGAACAGTACAAGAAAACCTATCTCCTTTTTAAAACATGGCACTTAAAACAAGTGTAGAATGAATGCTTAAACGACGAACTAGGGTAACGTGTGGTTGACGGCACAGGCAGCAAAATATGTTTTGTGTGTTTTTTCACAGTTGTAACACGGATGCTGAGGATAGCAACAGGCGCCCTTCACTCGCGTCTTCTCTTCCGACCTTCGCTCGCCCTTTTTTCCACGATACCAACAACCAAAGGGCAGTGAACTTGCCTCTTGCTGAAAGGCATTGAACATTACGCGTCACTGAGGAATACCCATACAGCTGACACACAGGAAGATCTGCATCGGTTAGAGATAGGGAGCGCAAAGGAAGGGCCCCCCCCCCAATCACACAAAGAGCTGTAATTTAGACTGGATAAAATTAGATAAGTCTTGAAACATAGCATATTGCCACATATGCAATTAAATATAATCACACTTGGCGTAGGGGCCGCGGTGGCTGAGCGGTTAGCCTCCCACCAAGGCGAACCGGGTTCAATCCCCGGCCAGGTCACTACCGGATTTTCGCAAGTGGGAATCGTGCTGGACGATGCCACTGGCCAGCGGGTTTTCTCGGGGATCTTCCGCTTCCCCCGTCCATGCATTACGGCGTTGCTCCATACTCATCTAGCTTCATATAATCCATCCCGCGGAAGGCAATGGCAAACCACCTCCGTATCATCCTGCCTTGTTGCTTTGGTCGCGACGTTTTGTCCTTGGTTCCAATCAACCTTCGCGTTGCTTCCACATGCGCGCGCGCACACACACACACACACACACACACACACAAACTTGGCGTAATGGTGGAGTACAGAGGCTTTGGTAGCTGCAATTCGCCATTTTGTATTTGTACCGTAAAATGTTCAACTTTTAGATATTACCAGCAATTACTCCTTCTTAGCAAAACAAAAATTGAGCTAAACGTTTTCGCATGAATAAAAGTAAAAATCAGGATTTTAGAGTTTTTCAAATTTACAAATAATGAAAGCTAATTTGCCTACAGAAATGAGATAATTCACAATGAAGGAATATGCTAAGAACTGCCTCAAAACGTTTACAAAACGGTACATGGAAAAGTTTTTTGCAATTTCAAAAAAATTTTGAAAATAAGGATATTATTTTATATTTTTGATTTGTGGCTGACCCTGAATTTTTGTAAAATATATTTTGCTAAGCATACCTTAAAATGAATTAAGACAAGACCTTTAAGTTGCCCATGTCAAATTTTCTGCAAATAGTTTGGATTATTTTATTTGTGCATTACAAAAATCCGTAAAATTTTGGCTTTGTAATTTTCTTACAACGATACGATCAAAATAAATTTTATCCGAGGAAAAGTAGTTGCAGATAATGTCTGCAAGTTGAACAGTATGTGGTACAAATATAAAACAATTTTTTTTTCTTGGCCAACGGTTTTAAGTAAAATATTGTCTGTAAAATCAGTATTTGCTCGTATACGCGTATCTCAGTAAATAAATGGTCTGCAAATACGATTTTTTTTCCAGAAAAGGGAAAAACTATCTATATCTGCAACAGTTTACTTTTATCCTAGTAAATCTATTCAAAGATAAATTAATTGTGAAAACGGTGCAAAACAGAATTTGTAGGGCTTTACTGTGCAGTTTATTTAAGGGAAAATAAAAAATACAAAGTGTCATATGTAGTGTAGTCTACTGGCTTTAACCGCGTGTAATAATATCCTGGTGGTACAGACCTAATTTGCGAGAAATTCAGCTATAATCTATACACGTATACATAAAACTTTTCTGAATCCCTGATAAAAGTTATACTGACAAACTTTTCTTCCACTTAATGCAAACAAACCTTACCCAAGTCTAGGAAATAACACCAAAGGGATGACGCACTGCATTAGTGCGCACTCAGTTTAATAATATTTTACAAAAAAACGATTTTTTACTTGGTTTTATTAAAATACTTTTTTTCTCTCTGTTTTGTTCATATTAATTATAAATTAAATATTATAATTTATAGATAAAATATAAAAGAAAGTTCGATTTAATACAAAATAAGATAATTTCACGTTAACAGAAGTATAAATCGATTACGACACACTAGCGAACCGGCCCAGTTTCGCCTGGGTACAATTGAGTTTCACAGTGATACACTAATAAATAAATTGGGAAAATACAATTCATTTATGTGAAAACAAAATTATTAAATTATACTAAGTTGGTTTATCTTAGGTTTTTAAATGATTACGGCAACCCAAAAGGAACGAAATATTTGTTACCCGATATACAAGAAGTAGGGTATTGTTTTTGGAGTGTATCTGTGCAACTATCGCGTAGTTACAACATTTCCGCTTTCCAGCGTCGATGTATGAAAATCAAAACCTGAGTTTCATCAAGTTGTAGCTTTAGAAATACGTGTACCTAGTACTACTTTTTTGCTTGACTGAAGGACCTTAATCGATCACCAAAGTTAAGCAACGTTCCTAGCGGCACACATTTGAATGGGTGACCGTTTAGTGGCATAACATGTGAGCGCTTCCGGGCTTCGGAGGACACGTTAAATATTCGGTCCCGGTTGTTATCGATTGATAGCAGTCGTTAAGCCATTTCAGAGGTCCTTGGGCGGCCTGATAAACTCTGAAACCAGAGGAAATAAAATATTTCGGTCACGTTCCCAGCCATTGCAGAATTAAGTTTTGTTGTTATTCCATAGGAACTGAACAATTTTCCGGGATAAAAAGTATCCTATGTCCTATTCCAGGACCTAAAGTACCTACATACCAAATTTCATCAAAATCCGTTCAGCCGTTATGGATCGGAATGGTAACAAACATACATACACACTCACAGACTTTCACGTTTATAATATTAGTAGGACGACATATTTCGTAAATAACAAAGCATGTTTACATGGAATGATTTTTCCAAGATTCTATTTAAAAAGTGTGAAGAAACCGCGAATAGGCTATACCCGGATATGCACATCGCAGTCTTGGGAGGGCCGTAGCAATGCTTCCTATTGGCCAGGCGTGGCATTGAGGCGTTTGAAACGTTCTATTGGGGACTCCTCCTTCAAGAAGCAGCGGAGAAATATAATGGCGGAGGAAGCGGGTGTGCCCTGAGAAAACCATCCAGCCAACGCCACGTCCGCCATGTTTCCCACGCGCGAAAATCCGGGTGACCCCACGACAATCGAACCCGGTTCACCTTCGTAGGAGGCGCATAGTCCGACCACTACACCACTTGGCATAGTAATGGGAAAGTTTATAAAAAGTATGTTGAAAGACCTATCCACTAACTTATATATACACTTTTTTAAAGCTGCGCGCGTTTTCGTAAAAATGTGATTCTTACGTGACGGGTAGCGCTAGATGATTACACCCCTACACGCAACATAATGGACCACTCCGCGTGTGCGTGTTTGCTGACTGAATAGGCGTTGCATGGTATCTTTAGTTCAATGAGTATTTGTTTTAACTTTGTGTTTTTAACGTGAATATATATTACGTGAATCAGGACGGGAGACGCGATATGTTTGCAGGGTGATCCATTCCTACTCTATTACGTGATTAATTACACGATTGGAATAAATAAGGTCTCGTTCGATCCGGTATAAGATTACGACGCGAGCATGGCCTTGAGTTGGCACCGCACATGCGCGAGACGCGGGTGGGGGCCCACGGCGTGGGCATGGGCGAACATTTCCAGGCAGTATATCTCGCGACTCCGATGAGCTAGCGCGCTAATTTTGGTGCCAAGCGAAAGATTTCGTATAGATCTGCCAATTTAAGCCACAAAAGCCAAATATCCATTTCGTTACTTTCATTCCATTCCAATATCCCAAAGGAAATATTACTCGCTACGCAAGCGTGTACGCGTAAAACCCATGTATGTGTCTCCAAGAGAGCCACACCACGATTTTCTAGTGGACTGAGGGTGTTCATTTGTTGCATAAGTACAAAACTACTGCTGGTGACATTTCTACCGCAATTATTCTTGTACAACAAAACACATCGCCGTAAAAAGCTAAAATTTCCCACCATAGTGGCCTCCCTGCCCGTAATTGGTTGCTAAATCCACAACTGCGCCGACAAAAGTGATTGTTAAAATCGTAGATTTTATTATAGGTTTGCGGCAATCTGCAGCCCTTTCGAAATCAACTTTTGGACAAATTCCCACACCGAGCCATTGCATATAGTTGTCTGTAAACACTTGGTGGCATACCGGAAGTAACGTTGACAGCGTGTCATGACATGCAGTTCTCAATGTTATAGCGCCGCAGCGTAATGAGATGTCGATACGCGTAGCGATACCTGGAAAAAAATTAAATAAAGAATTTATAACTTTACATTTTTAAGATTAAAAACACAGTGAAATTTTTTTTCGCCGATACCTGCGGTGCGGTGCGGTGCGGTGCTCTGTTCTTCGTTCATTGTTCTTCATGCTACCCTCTCGACTGCAAGAAAGACGCCCGCCCTAGCCGGCATTTAGTCGTAGTATTTGTAAGGTATGTCGTAAAGCATGTACTGAAAAATTTTTACGGAACTGTTTTTCGTGCGAATACGCGTTTCTCGGTAAATAATATTTGTGCTAATTGTGGAGCGAAACAGTCATGGACTTTTAGGTAAGCACTCGGTTGGAGTGAAACTTTATGTGGCTCCAGAACGTCATGATGAAATCAGAATTTAACTGTACAATGCTCTGTACAAGTTCTCAGCTCAATGGGAGAAGAGATATTTAACTAATGATTTTTTACGGATATACAACGTGGACCAGAATTCATGTGCCAAACTCCAGGAGGTGATTCCTTGTGGAAAATAAGGTGGGGCATACATCGATAATACCATCATTTCGTGAATATTAGGGGAGGTATACGGTGTTGAAAATCGCATTTTGAAATGCATACATGTAAATATTGCAGGAAGTAACCGAATGGTGTTTCACGAATCAGGGATCGTAAATCTGTGAAAATTTGGTAATTCAAATAGTCCCCCTTTATTGCGTAAGTAGTGGTAGTGACACTCTTTTCGCAGGGAACCTCGGGTTCACTAGGCGATAAAGAAAAAGTAGATGAACATTATAACCCACCGTGGCACAATGAAGACGAAAGGTCCTCTCGTTCGAACTGGTTCCGGTGTAACAGTTTTTGAGAAAACGCCACTCAACATCTCGAAAGTGTAGTGTAGCCCTACGGCGGTAGGCAATACATTTGCCACATTTCCTCCGCCACGTGCGTGGTAACTGGTAAGGATGTAATCGATGCTTGCGTGGATGTGGTCTTGGCTGCTGGCAAGTCAGCATGGGCCTGCAGCTGGTTGTATAAGCATGGAATGTTCTACGCAAGCGGATCTAGCCGATATGCACCTCGTGCGCGGAGCAGGCAACAAGAATGCAAGGCAAGCAGTGAAACTGTACCAGCTGCGCTACCCAAGGCGACGTCAACCCTCCCGTGCGACATATTTACGGCTCCATCAGAGATTCCGGGATGCAAGCTGAACGACAGTGACGAGGCCGAATGCTGGGGAACCACAGACAAGGCGAACGGCGGCATTTCACGAGGACGTGCTTCGCCGTGTCCTGCACGAACAGTCTGTTAGCTCAAAGTCTGTGGGCCACGGTGTGGGTGTTAGCCATTCTAGGATCCTGCGAGTTCTGCACGAGAACGGTATGCACCTCTACCACATGTGCTTCCAAACTTCACACCGGCTGTGCTGATCACAAATGAGGCCCATTTCACCAGAAATGGAATCTTAAACAGGAGGAACAGCCACGTCTGGGCGCATGCTAATCCCCACCAAGTGCGCTACAGTGTCGACATGTGGACTAGAATTGTCAACAATCACTTGTTGGGGGCCTTATTTGCTACCCTACCGCCTGAATGGAGCCCGCTATCTGACGTTCCTCTTGCTATTCGCGACACCATATGGATTCCGCATGATGGGGCATCACCACATTATCCTGTTGTTGTTCGCCGACATCTTGACGTCACATTTCCAGGCCGCTGGATTGACAAAGGTGGGCCCATCCATTGGCCGGCCCGATCTCCAGACCTGACTCCACTGGATTTCTTTTTATGGGGTCATGACAACTCCTTGGTCTACGAGACGCATGTGGCTAGTGAAGATGATCTCGTCGCACGTGTGGGAGCTGCATTTAATTCTGAACGCACCATACCAAACATTTATGAAGGGGGGCAA
>NQII01001214.1:465037-545102 GCA_002778355.1 Clitarchus hookeri
GTGGCGGCAAATCGAACAGTAGTTGTAAATGCTGCAATTTATTAATATGTACTACGTACACATGTGTCATGCAATACTCTTATCAGCTCTCCGTTCCTTGTTTCCTATGCCTGTCCAAATTAACCATTACATGAGCATGTGCATCAACGTAAAGTGGAGAAAAGGAGTAGATTTTGTGTGGGGTAGTGAGTGAGAAAAGTTGTTTAATTAAAATTTATATAGTAAGACATATCGGAGATATATCTTTCAAAAAATTTTAATATTTCATGTACAGTTTTATTTTTAAAACCATTTTCTTTAATACAAATGGGCCTAAAATTATACCGAAATAGCAGTATAAATAGTTCCATAAAAATGTGCCCCAAACATAACATTACAAACAAACATATAAAAGTGACTCACATGAGCATAACCAAATATGGCGATTATATCATATGTTACATGGATGCCTGAGGGTCGAATCTGAGTTCGTGAGGGATGGAGGTCTTAAAAAATATAAAATAACTAAATTTGATTTTAGTTTATTCGCACAGCGATTATTTAGAGCATTAGTCTGTCTATCTTCATTATTACTATTTTTATATCTCAATAAGCGCAATATTTAATGTATATTTTTACTATCATTAGTGTATTTCATTATGTCTCTGTTTGGTTATAGTCAATTAACACATACTCATCATTTATACACTTTTAGTCTGTCTGTTGCCATAATTTGTAGTGTCTTTCACTCACGCATCCAGTCCAATAGCCCAGCCTGCCAGCTGCACTCTTTAGTGCTTGATACTCGCAGTCGCAGATTTCACTTCCGCTGGTCACTTCCCTCGCTGCTAGTCGTCTATCGCTGAAACTCAGCCACTCATCCATTCAACTACTCTCGGCCCGGAGGCCTATGGCACAATTTATACTCTGCTGGCCTTGACCTGGAAAGTTCGTTGCACCCCGAGTCACGCTTAAAGAAACTAGGGCAGAAAATCACTAGAAATTCTTCATATAAATACAGAAACTCAATACAACCAAGGTCAGCAGCACGCACCGCAAAAGTATTATAGTGTCGGTTCACTGTTTTGGTACTAGATACACTGCTCTTGGTTTAGTGCGCACCTGTAACTCAAAACATTCCATTGAATTGCCACCGCCGCTATCATATAACTGCTGCCCTTCACTTCCACTCGCTCGTGCGGGATGCGAAGTAGCGAGCGCGTAGCAATACAAAGCCACATGGCTTCTCAACAAGTATGGCACATTAAGGACTTCTATACTTTACAAGAAAATGAAATAAGACAGGTAATCATGACTATAGAATTTTCCATTATGAAACCCTAACACCAACTGTAGATGACAAAATGCCCATATTAGCAATCATGAGTAGGGACCATTATACAACACTTATCACTACATCGAATAAAAGGAAGTCCGTGGCGCGCGTATGTATGTATGTCTGTCTGTATGACTGCGCTAATCTCGAGAACCACTAACCGGATTTGTATGCGGTTTTTACCGTTATTATCTGCATTCATCGAGGAATGTTTGTGTGTATTATAAATTGCCGTAGCACTTATAGGAGCTGTGCATTAACGATATTAGTGAATCAAGGCAGGAAAAAAGTTTGCTGCCAGCGCGCTCTCATGGAATACGCTGCCTAATCGAAAGAATTGTGTAAAATTAAATGATTTACAAAAAAGTCAGTGGTAGCACATATCTATCTTTAATAGATAAGTAGTTACAAGCGTATTTACAATTTAAATTACGCAGTTAAAACAAACGTAAAATTCACTGTATTTTCTAACCTTACAGAACTTAATCTTTATTAAAGTAAATTAATTCTTTGAATTCTTCTGGCATAGTACCAACTTATTTTAAAAGTTGGAGCTTCCATGATTTTATTGCGAAATATAAATCCACCGAAAGTATGCAACGGGACTCGGTTACAAATAAAAAGTTTAAAAATGTATCTCATTGAAGGAACTATTCTAACTGGTTGCGGTACAGGAGAAACTGTTTTAATACCTAGAATACCAATGATTCCCTCGGATTGTGTCCAATTTCCAATAAGAGTTTGTTTTGGTGTGACCATAAATAAGGCACAGGGTCAAAAATTTAATGTGGGAGGAGTGGATTTGAGTGGAGCATGTTTTTCACACGTAGCTCTTTCGCGTGTCACGTCGAACAGAAATCTTTCTGTGCAGGCGGTCGGAGGCAAAACTATTAATGTTGTATACAAATAAATTTTCTAAACCACTATCATATAATATTGTTATATTAGAGATGTATGAATGTGGATAAAGTGAAGGAGGTAGGTATGTCAGGATCGTGGTAAATGGAGGTTCTATAATCTCTGCCTACCACTCTGGGAGACAGGCATGATGTGTATGTATGTTATATATGATAGTAGTTTACTAACTTACTATAATATAATATTGTAACTGTGTTTTCCCGATTTTATCATTAGTGTATCGCTGTAAGAACTAAATCGTACCCGGGCGAAACCAGCCCGGGTCGCTAGTCTTAAATGTATGATGATGCAGACGGGAGCCGAATACCTCGAGTCGGCCTCAGCCTGGCCATTTTATATATAAAAAATGTATACCCCCTCTCTACTGGGGAAGAAATATCGCAACATTGCGATTTTAGTAATCAGTTGGATTATGGCATCGTAGCAAATCTAAACTCTTTATTTAAATTTATGCATGCGCAGGAACCAAAAATCGTTTTATTGTTTTCCTGTCTTCGTTCTCGTACGTCTTGCAACTCCGCCGACGCTTGGGGAGGGGGACGAATCAAGGCGCGGCGACATCATGAGTCGCATGATCACCCCGCCAGCAGCGCTAGGAGCGACACTCGTTGCGCTCGGCAGTGTGACTTTTGACGTGCACGAAGACGGCAGGCTGCGCACGAAGACGGCAGGCTGCGCACGAAGACGGCAGGCTGCCGGGCTGCAGTCACAGCTAAACATCAGGCTCAGTTGTCTGCGTCGGTCGTCGGTTTTTCGGTCGGTAAGGATGTAGAGGTTCATAAGCCAGCAGACAAAACCTCCAACTTCAATTTAAGGTAAAGGAACACCACAATGTCACCTTTTCAGGCTGCACATAATTATTTCCACCGGGATGCGGAAATTTTTCGGTCATGGCTCGTAAGGTGCCCAGGCGTCTCAACTCCGAGTGTTGCAACCACCCGATTTTGATCAACCTTTTATTCTTCAGGTAGATGCAAGCTCAGAGGCTTTGGGAGCAGTGTTGTGCCAGGAGCTGGAGGTAAATTTTAGCGCCTGTGGCATATGCGAGTAGGTAGTTATCACCTGCTCTACAAAGACACACCGTGTGTGAAACGGAATTGTTAGCTGCCATATACGGTATGGAAACGTTTTCTGAATATTTAGAACACGTCGAGTTTATATTGCACATGGATAATCAGGCTCTCAGTTGGATATTAAATACTGCAAAACCAGCAGGCCGCATTGCGCGATGGTTGGTGCGTCTTTTTGAGTATCGTTTTAAAGTAAAACATATAAAAGACATCGATAATGATGTCACTGATTGTTTGTCGAGAATGCATGACGACGAGAATTTGTCGAAATAAATTAATCCAAAAAATTTGAGGTTATAATAACGCAGGAAAGTAAGGTCATCGAGGAAGAAGGAGACAGCTCGTACATTGCAAGAATTTCCGCAGGCCTATCTGAAATTACAGTTAGCATAGAGGGTCAGACCCTGAATGCCAAACTTAAATCGGATATCGTAGTATGAAATCGTGGTTCGTATGAGATCAGGAAGGGCTTGATTGGGTATGTGACGCAAAATCTGGAAAGTTTGACATTTTTGTGCCTGATGTTTTGCATCATGTTCTGTTTAAATATTACCACAATACCTTTTTTTGGTGGTCATTTAGGACAGGATAAAACATTTCCCAGAATAAGGGCGCTGTTTTTTCGGTCAGGAATGAGTCAGGATATAATTTACTGGGTTCGAAGTTGTGAAGTTGCCAGAAACCAATACCGCGAAATACTCGTGTAATGGGCAAATATAGTGGTATTATAGCCAATTCTCCATGGGAGAGAGTCTACTTGGATGTGTTTGGGCCATTGCCGTGGAGTAGGACTGGTTTTTCGTAGACTGGTTTTTCATCAATTTTGGTAGCAGTTCGTTTTATTAAGTTTGTGTTTTTCTACTCGTTACGAATTATGAAGCGAAGATAAATCTAGAACAGCGTTTGTTTATGATGTTTGGGTCACCAAGGTATCTCATAAAGGATAATGTTACACAATTTACTAGTCTTGAAACGAAAATTGTTATGTTTTTGTGGGGCACAAAGTTAGTGCATACATCTACGTATTATCCAAAGGCAAATTTGGTGGAACGATATAACAGGAATTTAAAGGCTGTGTTACGTGTGTTTCAAACTGGGACACGCAAGGTTGGTGATAAGGTGGTTGTTGAAGCCCATTATACTAGTTCTGAGGCGGCTAGTTTTAGTGCAAAGTTAGCCCCAAAATGTGTTGGGCGTTCTATTATTCGGAGATTTTTGTCTCCTCTAACTGTTATGTTGGAGGATGAACAGAATTCCAACAGCATTAGTAAAACCCATGTATCTAAACTAAAAAATGTTACCAGTGTAAATGTTGTCTGTTGCTAATGTTGTTTTTTTTAATGATAATATAGGTTTTGATTTGTGGTAGGAGCCGATTTTCTAGTTCATGCTCATTTCGTTATCTAATTATCATATTAAATTTTGTTTTAATAGTGTTTGTTTTGTGTAATTTAGGTGTGATCCTAAAAAAATGTTGAAAAATTTTGTAAGAGGGAAAATGAAAACATGATAGGGTAAAAGGGAAATCCATAGTAGGGAAAGAAGTTAGGTCGACGGGAGCCAGCTTTACTTCCATCGATGCTGCTGAGGAGGTGCAGCTAATGAGCGAGTTTTTTGCTAACCGGTGTTAACAGCATTGTTGATGTTCATGTCGTGGCGGGAGCTGAATTTTGATTTTGTTTCTGGTTTGTTTAGTGAAGTTAACCATGGGATAGAGTTCCATGGAATAAGAACACCATGTACGAGTCCAGTGATGCTGTCCATCGTGATTGGGACTTGGGGTTTTCACCGGGACTGGATCTCTGATGGACCCAGATGATCCTATCTTATTCATCTGGATGCTCTAGCTTCATGGGCAGAGGATGAGACGCCCGGACGTCTGATTTTGGCACCGACGGAATTCTGCAGCATAGAAATTATGTTTTTACCCGCCTACATCAGGACGTCAACGAGACAGTTGTCCCTACCTTGGAGCAAAAACTGCATGCTGTTCTGCTGTGTTGGATGGCCGGGGCGAAAACGAGGATGGTCCGGGGTAGCTGTTTGTCCATCAGCAATGACATCGAGATCCAATGGGGGACCGACCCGAAACATCGACAGCGAGCGTATAGTCCATTCGCGGTTACTTCCAACTTTTCTGAAGTCATGCTTAAGTTCTACTTGCACGATATTCTTCCTCTTCGTGCAAACAAAGATTCACGGATTCTAAAAAATTACACTAAATGGACAACGCAGTACATTCGTGCGCACTCAGTGTAATAATATTTTGCATAAGAACTATGTAGTACTTCACATTACCATCACACCTAGTTTCTCTGTTTTTGTTCATATTCAATATAAATTATATATAATTTATAGATAAAATAAACGTAAACATTTAAATTTAACAAAAAAAAATGTACTTTTACGTTAACACAAGCCTAAAACGTTTGAGATACATGGTATATTTGGAAGAAACCAAAGTCACACATGGAGTGATTTATCAAAGGTTCTATTCAAAAAGTGTGAAGAAACCGTGAACAGAGTATAGCTGCACGACCGCACCTCCCGCACTCAGAATGAAGACTGACTCCAGCTCAGACGACGCCTGGCGCCACTTGCGTAGTCACGTCACTTCACTCCCATTGGTTCCTGTGCTTGGCAAACAAGATCCCGAAAATGACGTGTCAGAAGAACAAATCGAAAGTTTTAACTACAGTTAATGTCCTAAAATATTACTTCTGGAAAAACGGAAGGTATGGGAGCAAGCGAGACGTAGTGAAGCGGCTCCCGTCAGTGATACTGACTGGACATGAAAGTTCGAAAGTGTTAAGACCCTTCAGGTTGTAAAACCATTTTTAAAAAAAAAAGAAACTTTAGATTAGAACAAACAAAGATGGAATACTTTTGTTGGTTTCATTTTTTGTCAGTAATGTTTAAAAAATGAGCCAAGGTTTTATAAGATATACGAGATAACATTTGTGGTCATCGGAGAGCGACATGATCATTGATCTTCAGATAAGCGCTCGAGTGGAGCAAAACTTTATGTGAGTCCTGAAAATTATGAGGAAATAAGAATGTTACTGTATTATTCTCTGTACAAGTGTTAAGGTCAGTGGGGGCAAAGATAAACTAACGCTTTTATATGGATATGTTTGTATGCTCATTGTATAACGAAATTTGCGGTATTAAGGAAATCATTGTATAAAGGTTTTATATATAAAAATATGTTATATGATTAATATATGTTTATTGGCGATTTGAATAATCGTATTTTGCTCAACTTAACACCTCACCTTAGAAATTGCCATATCATGTTTTTTTTTTCTTCTCCAAGTGAAGACAACGTGGTAATTAAACTTTTGGAGTTTGATGAAATGGAAATGGCCGGTATTTGGATTGTTTGCGTTGTTTTTGGCTGTGACTATCTAAAAGAGACTTGATCGTCTCCGTCGACGAGGCAAGGGTGCGGGTTTCCTCGGGATCACAACATTTTAGTAAATTAAATACAAAAATTAAAATGTAACCGTACACAATAAACATGCTTGTGAAATACTTTATTGGGTCGGTTATCCTTGACGTCAATCTTGTATATTAATGAAATTGATTGTGTTTTTACCTTTAACATTTTTATTTCGTGTGTTTTATAAATTGAAGTTTTATTATTTAAAAATTTTAAGCAGGTGTTTAGTGCTTAAAATATTTCCTACAATATACACAAAGGGCAAGCCACTATCCTTAAAAGTATATTATTACTGAAATATTTTTATAATATTTCTTTATGACTAATCTTATTCATTCTATACGCATAATCAAAACACAAGATATCGTTGGTCTACGGATACAGGTATCGTTAAAGATTGTTAATTATCTATGTTTAAATTGTATTGTACGTTGACATGTAAAACACAAGGGAATAGCTATTTGAAAAATGGGGTTGAATTGTGTATTTTAAATTCATTGTGTTAAACTTTACTTATTCTTGTGTCGCAAACTTTGTATTTACACTAAGTGAATGACGTACGTTTATTTTCAGCCGTACATAATTATGTAATTCCATTAAAGTAAACATATTTACTGAACATTTATGCTCAAGGTGAGTACATTATGTGAAAACTTTTTTCAGTAATACAAATTTTAATTTTTTTTTTAAATACACTCAAATAATGAATTGTGGGAGGCGAGTAGTCTAACCACTAGACCACCCCAGACTCGCGGGAGCATGAAAGAGAAACAGAAATAAGGAAGCGGCCCATAGTCCATGACGCCACAATATTTCGTTCGTGTTGGCATGTGTATTCTCACTCAAAATGTAGCATGTAACTAAACGAAGAGTGGTCTTGGCGTGACCAGCTACCATGCCCTGGAACACGTATGGAGAGCACACGGGGCCTAGACGATGCTGGTTTGAAATGGGTTCGCCTCTTATAAAACAATGTAATAAGAGGGCGGGTACAGGATAAGGAACTAAAAAAAATATAATAGTTCGGATGGGAGCGCCCCCCTCCCCCAACAATTAGTAGTTCAAACAAAGACCACCTTTAAACACACTCCCGGCAGGCTACACCCACCCATTAGCGTCCTTGACTACCTGTGAGGGGGCACAAAAAAAACTGGAAACGTAATACCTTCCTTTACTTTCAGCGGGAGACCTTCCATCATAATAAAAAAAAAAGAAGCAGAGTGTAGTTAAAAAAGGTTGGCCCGTACCCGTCCAGGATTGTGTGTACACGCGGAGTTGGCCTGCTGCGTTTCCACAGTATCTCTTTGCCCGCCTCTCACAGGGGTGTGCAAAGCAGAAACACGCATGTCTACACCATCCGTCCCAAGGTAACAGCAGTGGCTAAGTCAAAACCATTTATTTGCTGGCTTGCAGGTTCACAGTAGTACTGCGACAGAAAATAGTTCGGATAGCATGTTTTTATATTTAAAGTTAAAATTAGCCCAGTGAATTAAAATTTTTTTACTACGTTCTTTTATATTTCATAATTTTATAATGTGCAAATGCGTAAGTNACCATTTATTTGCTGGCTTGCAGGTTCACAGTAGTACTGCGACAGAAAATAGTTCGGATGGCATGTTTTTATATTTAAAGTTAAAATTAGCCCAGTGAATTAAAATTTTTTTACTACGTTCTTTTATATTTCATAANGCATGTTTTTATATTTAAAGTTAAAATTAGCCCAGTGAATTAAAATTTTTTTACTACGTTCTTTTATATTTCATAATTTTATAATGTGCAAATGCGTAAGTATAAGTACTTGCAGTTTGGAAATATTTTTTTCTTTCGTTCCGGGGTAAAAGCGCACCAAGTAACTAGTGTTGTGCAAGATGGCGGACGTGGCGGGTCGGGCTAAAGTTCTGAAAGACATTCAAATATGATTGAAGATTATTTAATGCTGAATATAAAAAAAAACAATTTAACTACAAGTACGTAACTAACATAAATATTGTTTTTTGAAATGTGATTCTGATAACTGATTGTTCACGAACACAATCAAAACGTTCCAAGTGCGGAGACAGGCGACGTAATACAATAATGCCACCTTGGAATGGACAGCGTATGCAATATACAGTGCATCGCCCACACATCGGGAATGCCTCTGTAATATTGTTTAATGTGCTCCCGATCCCGCGCTGAACTGCAAAAACACGCTGTTAACAAAAAAAAAGGCAGCTGCCAACTTCCGTACAAAAAAACACCCTCGTTGTAAAAATATGTGTAATTATTTGTGTACGTATTTTTATTTGTTTTNGCCAACTTCCGTACAAAAAAAGACCCTCGTTGTAAAAATATGTGTAATTATTTGTGTACGTATTTTTATTTGTTTTACTTTTTACTCGCCTCTCGCAACAAACAGTACACAGCACATTTAGTTTGCAACAAAAATCCACCAGGTTGTGGTAAATGTTGGGGGAAGAGGGTACGGGAGTCGGGGCGAAGAGGAAAATGGGTAGAAGAGTAGCTGAAATTGTTTTTATGTTGATTGTACGATGCCCATTAAGAAACTTTTTCAGCGGGAACTGCTGACTTAAGTTACGTACACGTGCATAATATGTGTATCGGAAATTTATTCAAAGCAATGGGATTAAAACAAAACCTTTGCTTATAAAAAAATTTTACATCAGTAACAATTCCCTCGGAGTTTTTGATATCTACTTTTGAATACCAACTTTATTTTTTTGTTCTTCAGTTGATTCTTCAGATGATTACTGGAAGTTAGATAAATTGTTCTAATTCGCTGTTGAATGTAAACAAAAACTAGAAATAACTTTAACTTCAACCAAATGTAGACCTATTTACTTTAGCCTGACCCAACGGGAAATGTTCCTAAAATAGTGCAAAAAACAATTTTTCTTGTATTAATATCAATTTTTATTAGAAGTGTTACAACTACTGGATAATGTTTCCCCGAGTACATTTTTTTTTAAAGATTAGCATTTATTGCTCTGGCTCCATATATATATGAATATTTCTAAATGACTAAAACGATCAGTTTAACTGTTCTATGATTTGCATGATAATAATGCCATATTCTAATATTAGTGTAATTGCGACGTCTCACTTAATAAATTGCACCGGTAATAGGTTGAAATTGAGATATAAAACAAGGCTTATGTCAACCGGTTAGGATTAAAAACATTTCTCATAAATGCCAGTCAGCTGTTGTTCTGTCACACGACACCAACAGTGCGAAAGAGCGTGCTGCATTTTGTGAAATTTTACGTCTTTGAATTGAACAACCTACTGGCAGTGACCTTTATACAAGACTGTTGGTNGTGCTGCATTTTGTGAAATTTTACGTCTTTGAATTGAACAACCTACTGGCAGTGACCTTTATACAAGACTGTTGGTGGGCATCTCCAGTCATAGCGCTTGTTATAGGTTTGACAAAACGTACAAGCACTCGTTAAAATTAACTATGAAACATACCGACATTGGTAACGGTCCATAAATGCTTTTCGGTAACAGAAGGGGCCGCGGTAGTGTAGTGGTTAGAATACTCGCCTCCCACTTAGGCGAACCGGGTTCCATTCCCAGCAGGGTTTCTAACGTGGGATTCATCCGAAGAGTTGCCCACGTCTCGTCACTCACTCAGGTCATAGAGTGGTTCAAGAGTGAGTGAAGCGGATTGGGCGGCTCTTAACATCGACGTCTTAAAAGCCGATGAGGGTGAAGCGAGATGAGTATGGAGCAGCGCCGTAATACAAGGACATCGTCCGGCACGATTCCCACAGGGGAAAATCCGGGAGCGACCCCGCCGGGAATCGAACCCGGTTCGCCTAGGTGGGAGGCGAGTAGTCTAACCACTACACNAAATCCGGGAGCGACCCCGCCGGGAATCGAACCCGGTTCGCCTAGGTGGGAGGCGAGTAGTCTAACCACTACACACCGCCGCGGTCTTCGTAATGGTTCAATAAGTTCAACTGCCACTTACGGCACGGCACGCATTTCTTAGCTTGTGTGCAGAAAAAAACACGTAATGAATAATCGGGCCCTATTATTAGTCGCTACGAAGTAATTCAACACGCACTTCTGTGAACAGCACATTTATATGCAAACGAGTCGAAAATAATCATGTTAACATAACTGATTGAATATATGTAAAATCATATTGTATGAAATACGCGATTAGGAATACTGCAGGTATTTTGATTTTGTTAATAATTTACAAGAAAATAAGTAAAAGCAAATAAGTTCAAATTATAACTTAAAGTTTAGTAACACTACTTACAAATAATTATTATTTTAAAAAATTTCCCTGTTCATTTCTAATTCCGCACCATTCATAATAAATTAAAAATACGTATTTTTATTACTAAGTATTGAGACACTGTAAATATCGTGAATAAATCCCTACATTTATAACTTTTTTGCTTCACGTGACTTCAAGTATATGTTAGTAATGTGCGGCACTTTTTATGAACGACTTTTATTGCCCTTCAAATATTCACGCCAAAGTACCAACGGAGATACGCAGTGGTATCTGAGGAAGTAATGGAGCTCTGCGCACACATTTTCGCAGTCGCTCCCTTCTCTTCTAAATATATTTCTAAAAATATTATTTAAAACGCCTCTATGCAGACTTGGTGTGTGAGGTATACCTTTCCTTCCTTTACATCTCTCCACACTTTTCTTTAGGCGATTAAATCACGTTCCTGTTTTACCCACCTCCCACTTAAAAAAAAAAAAAACCTGTTTGCTTTTACCTAACAATTATCGTATTAGCATATGCCTCCCCTTAATTCAATTCTTTTTCACTTTTTCAGCTACTGTGATGGAATTCAGCGAGTAAAGTATCCGATTATCAACACTAAATTAACATACACTTCTTTTATGATGCAGAAATAGAGTTTGGCACCCATAAAAAACACGATGTATTTCTTATACCCGGGAAGGCTNTAAAAATATTATTTAAAACGCCTCTATGCAGACTTGGTGTGTGAGGTATACCTTTCCTTCCTTTACATCTCTCCATACTTTTCTTTAGGCGATTAAATCACGTTCCTGTTTTACCCACCTCCCACTTAAAAAAAAAAACCTGTTTGCTTTTACCTAACAATTATCGTATTAGCATATGCCTCCCCTTAATTCAATTATTTTTCACTTTTTCAGCTACTGTGATGGAATTCAGCGAGTAAAGTATCCGATTATCAACACTAAATTAACACACACTTCTTTTATGATGCAGAAATAGAGTTTGGCACCCATAAAAAACACGATGTATTTCTTATACCCGGGAAGGCTAAACGTTCTAAACGAAATATTTTTGCCGCCTCTACTGCTGCAGAGATAGGGCTTGGCACAGGTGAAGGTTTACTGCCAAGTTGCTCAAAGATTCAACCCAACATCAAGTTTTCAACTACAGCGATGTAAATTGGCACAGCAAAAAATGTCAACAGTTTTTCTTCACCTGCAGTGGCAAAGTAGTATTTTATCTCAGTTAATGCTTTGCTGATTACACGTGGCAAAAGCAAGTGCGTAGATTCCGCGGGTACCTAACCTGAGTGGTGACTTCGAACACCTCCCATCGCAATGTTCGACCGGAGTAACGAAATAGTTCGTTGACCAACGATATTAATACGAGTGTGATGACGGAGCGCAGTTAACAGTTTCTCTTTGGTTTTTGATGACTTCATTGAGTTCAGTGTGATTACGATTGTCAGTTGTCTGTTTTACTCTTCGCTTCTACTCAGGTTAAAAACAAAATGAGATTTCTTATGGGAGAGTTTGGCATAGGGAACGTTTCCGCCGCTAGGTGCACAGTGTTCCAAACGGTATTTTTTAAATAAAAATTTTAAGATACGTGAATTACATAAGATAAAGATTTTACTTAAGTTATTTCATATTTCCTTTATGATTATTACAAGTATCCTGTTTAACGCAGAAAATATATAAAATTCGGTACACATGCGACACTAGCGCTTACCCAGTGGCAAAAATTTTCCTTTCGCCAAATTTTTTAAATTGATCTTCCCAACTTGTCGTAGAAATAACCTTAGTTAGATTAACCTCCATGGCTAAACGCTTTAGTCCATTCGCGGTTACTTCCAACTTTTCTGAGGCCCTGCTAAAGTTCTACTTCCAGATATTCATCCGCTTCATACAAAACAAAGCTTAACCAAGTCTAGAAAAATTACACCAAAGGGACTTCGCACCGCATTCGTGCGCATTCAGTGTAATAATATTTTGCATAAGAACTATTTCTTACCAGCACACCTATTTTCTAACAGTTTTTATTCATTTTAATTACAAATTAAATATTATAATTTAGAGATATGGTAAAAGTTCAAATTTCTATTGAACCAAAAATTAGATACTTGTATGTTAACATAAGTATAAAACGCTTGTGATGCATCGCATATTTAGGAAATAATCACACGCGTCACAAATGGGCTGATTTTTCAAAGGTTAGATTCAAAAAGTGTGATGAAACTACGAATAAACTATAACTGTCGCGTGTGCGCGAAAATAAAGCAATAAAAAAGCCCTATATAACGTTTTATTTCGTTACTTGAGAAGGCAAAAAAAGAACTGTAACTGTTTTTTTTTTTGCAGTCCTTTTTAGACGTACAAGACACTTTCTTCTTAAGTTATTACGGAAGGTAAGTAGTATAAGCATAAGAAATGTAGACAAAATCATAACATTTTACCAATACAGACTATCGGTTTTTTGCATTCGGCTGTTACGTTTAAGGTTTTGCGTAATGAGATAATTAATGTAACAATACCGTGCACAAAACAAATAACATTTTGAAAACCACACACCCTTAATTCCTTTTGCAAAACATTTTCTATTTTATAAACTACACTTATTTTAATTAACCTCAATGCTTTTGAATAATTTGTTATGCTGTAGATAACCTCAATTTACNTTTTGAATAATTTGTTATGCTGTAGATAACCTCAATTTAGTTAACCCTTAAAAAAAAAAAAGATCGACTAAATGAGGCCATTTGAAATTAATATTAATATTGTGTATTAGTTTTGTAAGTATTTTCATTACGTTTTGTTTTACTACGAATGTTTTTGTTTTGAAATGTTTTTGTTTCCCACTGCTTGTAAAAACGTTCAAGCCGGCATGCGGTCGCATGCATGTAAGCTGTTTTTATACGTTCAAAATATTTCAAATACTACGTCTGGCCCAGCAAGCACCAGTGCTATACTCTCTCAGCGACTAGCTCGCAATCCTAGAGCTTTCCACGCCGCACATGTCGACAGCCAGCCACTACCCGGCCACGTTGACGAGTTTAGAGCAATTTGTAGTCTTCTACATTTCCATGCAATATTAGTGTCGCAAACATGGCTTAAGGAGAGTCTCCCATCTACGCTTGTTGACTTTCCGGGTTATAATTTATGCAGAGTTGATCGACAAGGTAAACAGGGCAGAGGCGTGGGAGTTTGTGTGTCCATGTGACGTGCATAACCCAGCATCGTCTTGCATGAAAGGTGGCAAATGTACAACAAAATGTCCACGAGCACTACTAAAAGAAACAGTGCACAATGACAAAGGCTACCCGTTATACAGATGCAGAGCACTAGCAGATGGTGGTAGGAAAGTCACTGTCAAGGTTCTCAGCGGGGCGTTCGTATCCTTAGACAATAACTGGGTTGTGCCATATTCGTCCGTTATATGTAAAATGTTTAATGCTCGCATTAATGTAGAAGCTTGCAGCTCTGTCCGCGCTATTAAATATAAATAAATTTGAAATGATCTAAAGATATTCAATCTCAGAAATGAAGGTGGGGTGCAGTCCCTTAATGAAGTCCAGATATTTCAAGCAGGGCGTTATGTCAGTAGCAACGAGGCAGCGTGGCGGGTCCTTGGTTTCCCCCGGTGGTTGCAATAAACAAGGCACTTAGACGTCAACTTACTCTTTCATNGGCAGCGTGGCGGGTCCTTGGTTTCCCCCGGTGGTTGCAATAAACAAGGCACTTAGACGTCAACTTACTCTTTCATTTGCATTTTTTTTGGGCTCAATCCTTTTTATTTTAGAATAAATCATATAATCTCTATTATATTTTCATGGCTAAATATGCACTTTTGATATACCTGCTTTNTTTTTATTTTAGAATAAATCACATAATCTCTATTATATTTTCATGGCTAAATATGCACTTTTGATATACCTGCTTGATTTCATCTTTCTGACTTTTCTGTAACATTCCAACGTACTCAAAAGTTTACAATTGCGTTTAATCAATAATTAACATCCTTACATCAGTCAAATGTAACTGAGAAACTTATTTATATTGTAGCACCTAGTCGTGCTACAGTGTGAAATTACAACAAATGCAACCAACTGAGACATTATCCTTTGATAAGACATAAAATGTAGAATACATTTTCATTATTCGCTCCTATAAGTGTTATCGTATATATCTATATGCCAGCAGATATTTACTTTAAAATAAAAGTTACACTAATACGGATTTTTTTTATAATGTCATGACCTTGAAACCTGTATACAAACAGACACAGTTTGACAGTTTCCCAATGAGGTGAATTACCTTCCTATTACACAGTCCTTTATTTCAGTTTTCTGTAGTCATCAGCACACAGGAACTGAATTTTGTGTTTCGAAATATTATTCATGTCCAGTTTTTTTTAGGGACAAACGCAGTAAGATAGCCAAAGCAGTAACTACGGTTATCGTATGTTTGTTTGTCTGACATAGGCAAACTAAGTACTTAATATTCTAAGCAATATAAACTTCTTGTTCTTTCGATATTTTATTCCAGCATACGTTGTAGCTCCTTCTTATAAAATATATGAAATAGTGTTGCTCTTGTACATAAATATAATGGCATCATAACGATTTGCCTTCTTAATATTTTGCTTAAAATTTAAGCTACTGCCACTCTCCAAGTCATCAATTGATTATGTGTGTCGTCAGAGGAGCGAGGAAGTCATTTGATGATGTAACGAGGGATGTAAGTACTAATGTTCACTTCGCGTGTGTTGTCGCTCAAGGTGACCAATTCTGTTTATAACCTGGCTGCTCATTGCTTTACTATTCCGGTCGACGCAGTATTCTGTTTATAGTTCAAAATATTGCTCGTCCTCGCCATCTCATTTTGAATGCACGAGTAGCGGTTTAAACACAACACGCAATCAAAATAATTTGACATTCCCATGGGACTTCACAGAATATCAATATGGAAAAAAAAAATACTTTCCCTTCTAACTTGTGCTAAAAGGAAATTTCAGATATAACTTAACACGTGACCTAACTACAAACCATACCACCTTAAACAGATCTCGGGAAAGGAAATAAATAAAATTGGTCACGCTAGAATAGGTGAGTCAGCTCATAACTACTCATTCGCAGTACCCAAAACCTGCCAGCGTCTGTGCAGACGTACAATAAAATAAACTGCTTCCAGGAACTGATATATAGTGTATTTGACAGCAGCAAAATGCCTGAATTTCATTATAGGCTGTTCACGGTACAGTAACACTTTTGAAAGCCCTGCTTGAGAACTACTTGTGTACACATTGCATATTCTTCCACCATACGGGAAATTAACATTGCCTTAGGTCTGCTCACTTTATTCATGCGTCGGCCAAGTAAAATTGTAAACTTATAAGAAAAATAAATATTTTACAAACCGGCTAATTCTTACTCTTACCTGCACTAAAAAAACATAATGCAAAACAAATAATTTCACTATTCACAAACGTTGACGTAACACTTATAATTCCACACTGAGACCTGGAACCACGTTCCCTCGATCATTGCCAACTTTAGAGGGTGTATGCCACTCAGTGTACCAGTTAAAATATCTGTGTGCAGGTAGTGGCATCGATTTGTTCACAGGTTGGTTCGAAAAGTGCTCAATTAACCGTGAACGGCCTTTATCATCATATTAGAACTGATTCAATATTACCTTGTGTCGTCTAGGNAAAAGTGCTCAATTAACCGTGAACGGCCTTTATCATCATATTAGAACTGATTCAATATTACCTTGTGTCGTCTAGGCGAACCAGTCCATTCGGTTACCAGGAAATACAATTAATTATGAAAGGTACTTTTCTGTAACGCTTTCAGGATACCATCTCTAAAATGGAAACTATAGAGAAGGTTAATTAAAATAAATACTGTGTTTGTGTGCCTTGAATTAAAATTGCAAGACTATCTTCAAAATATTTGGGCACTTTTAGACGCGTGTGATTTTAAATAATAGAGTGACAATGTTATGTGACCTCAGCTACATTTGCAAACCGTGATGGTTTGAGCCCAACCCACAGCATGTATTCAATAAAAAGCATCCANATGTGACCTCAGCTACATTTGCAAACCGTGATGGTTTGAGCCCAACCCACAGCATGTATTCAATAAAAAGCATCCCGTCAATTTATTCAGAGCTCACTGTTTAATCAAAAGATTCCGCCGTATTTAACTTGCTTGTCGAGAACCGTGCAACATAGAACCAGAGATTTCAAGCTGTGACTTTCAGACTATGGCCCAGTTCAGTTACCTCCACAACAATATGCGCAATTAAATTGTTCCGATTCTTCGCTACTGGCACATTAGTGTTCTTTTTACATAATTCTACTTTCGGCTTATCTTACAGATCAAAATGCACGTGGTCCGGAGCACAAATGCTTCGTGTGGCAACGTAACGATGGAGCTAATTAATGGCGGAAACGTGCCGCAAGTTAGGTTCATTTAAAAGTTATTNCTTCGTGTGGCAACGTAACGATGGAGCTAATTAATGGCGGAAACGTGCCGCAAGTTAGGTTCATTTAAAAGTTATTCTATTGTGCCCTTGATTAGTGTAGCCGTGTAAGCAGAACACGTCAAGATATCTGTACAATTTTCAGTATGCTTAATGTCAGCAGCTTAATTTTTGCAGCTGCCGACTGGCAGCTGCAAAACTTAAATAGGAAATCCCATGCTAAGAAACTTTCGCCTCAGTGCGTTAATTTTAAAGATAGACGTTTCAAACAAAATATATTCTTCACAAATGTTTAGGAGAAGATCGCTACGAGCACATATTTTCAATATAGATAGGTAGTATGTACTTTTTTTAAACACAAATCTTAAAAATATCTTGCAAACAGGTTATACATGTTATGGAAACATTTCCGCTGTAAAGAACTATAAAAAAAAAAAAAAAAAAAAAAGTGAAGAATAAATTTTGTTTGAAACGCTTATATTTAAAATTAACGCAGTGAGGCGAAATTTCCTTAACATGGGATTTCCTATTTAAATTTCGCAGCTGCCAGCCGGTAGGCAGTGCCCATTAACTTACACTAATATTAAAGTAAGTGAAGTAACGTTAAGTTGCATTAGTCTGTAATGTTAAGGGGAAGAGGCCGAGCGAAGAATGGGCTGGTGTTTAGGTGGAACTCCTGTGCGAAAAAGTGTGTGCAAAATAAATGATGCNAAGAGGCCGAGCGAAGAATGGGCTGGTGTTTAGGTGGAACTCCTGTGCGAAAAAGTGTGTGCAAAATAAATGATGATGTACGCGTATTCGTGTTGGGAAACGAGAGCTCTAGCCACGGCAGTCCCCCTCTTACGTAACACCGTGGAAGAGGTCATCGTTGCAAAATGGGTCTGGGGCGCCGTTTTCGATGAGGTGCCTGAGCTGATGTGCCCAAATCTTCATAATTTCGCAGATTGCAGTAGGCCTTCTGACCTGAGTAATCTCTCCTGCAGTGTGATACTTTTTTAATTTTGCATGTGTAATAAACCTCATGTGCGTAAACATGAGTATTTTTAATAATGTTTTTTGTGAATCTATTGCTTACGTACTTGCATTTTACGAGCGTTTTTATCTTCATGGCATCACGAGGGACTGATAGAGAGCAAGTATGCTAGGAAGCATCAGAACTCTTTCTGGGCATGATAGAGGTGCACAAAGTTCGTCGCAAAATTGAACACCCATAATGGGTGATTGGGCTATCGCTTCTGACCTTTCGAAAATGTATCGTTCGTTTGTCTATGTGATAAGCTGGCATACCTGGACTGAAACATTGCCAACATGCGCATTTATCTCTGCAGGTTCATAAAGAACTCTATGTTATTTTATAATCGGCATTTACCTCTGATATTATGACGCGTACTCTATAATTTAAAAATAATATATTAGGGGACTGGTTTTTATTTAATTTTTTTCAATGGTCAGGTTTTTAGTGTGTAAACATAGAGGTTTCCTCTAAAGGTGCAATATTAATACAACTTAAAATACAAGACATTTTTTTCACCTCGGAATATTGCTTCTATTCGTAAGTATAAATATGTAGCACTGTTCGGGGCATGAAGTTTATTATCTTAAGTTTGTTACTGGGCAATTTTTTCACCCTATTTATGTAATACTTGTCCTGTTTTCACTTTCCTTAATTTGGTTTCATGCGCGCACGCGTGTGTGTGTAATATATATATATAATCGGCGCAAAAATGTCTTAGGTTTTCCCGTCGCAACAAGGGTTAGATATTGTATTCATGAAAGGAGGTTTACACTCGTATTTGCATATGTAAGCGGGTAGAATATTCTGTTATATGTTTTCTCCCAAACGGTTTAATATTAATTGACCACTGTGTACGTGGACGTGGACGTGGAAATATTTGTAAGTATTTGTAACAGCGGATGAAAGCAGTCGTTCGCTAGATTACGAAGAGAATAATAATGACCCAATTCGGTATATATTCCTAGAGTTATGACACTTGCCAACAACGCATCGTGTGCAAAATGACAGCTTTAAATATTTGTAAAATTCAAAATGGTATCTCGGAAAGCCTGAAATATGCAAGGAATTGCTGGCACCAAATAAATCTTTGTGCTCAATATAGTGATTTTTTTTTAAGTTAATTCATGCACATTTGTCTGCATTACGTGTTGCATTTTTTTTTATGTTTTTCGTCTTTGAAATGTGGCTGGCTCGTGATTCTGAAACCCCGATACTGCAAATTCGACTTGATAGAAAATGGGGACACCATCTTCCTCATATAATATGCACATATTAATTTTTTTTGTTCGTGTTTGTATTTGAATCTTGTAAAATAGTAACTTGATTTTACGTTATCTAGGTGGTGTGCAAGCTAAAATAATAATAAAAGTAAATTTTATACTATGCGAGTTGCTAGGCCAAGCGGGAACAAGTAAAAACTAGAACAATAAACCATCCCAGCATTCACCTGGAGTGATTTTTTAAAAATAAATTCAGGCCGAACGAATCGAGTATCGAACCCGGGTCCCCTAGAACACGTGTCTTCCCTAGTGTCGGCTTGTGCATGCAGATATCTGTGTTTATTATCCTATGAATGAAAGTTGGTTGTGTGGGAACTAAGACAAGCTGCCGGAGCGACAAGCCTCCCCCCTCCCCCTTACCGTGGGGCGCGTGGCGGTCGGTGCGGTGGGGCAAAGTCCAATTCAACACCTGGTGGAGCGCGGCTGGCTGTGTGCGCGAGCTAAANCGTGGCGGTCGGTGCGGTGGGGCAAAGTCCAATTCAACACCTGGTGGAGCGCGGCTGGCTGTGTGCGCGAGCTAAAATTACGACTGCACGTGCTTCAAGCTCCTCTATTGTATTCCTGTAAATAGACGAAGTTTGAATTAGGTGATGAAGAGATGGATGTTTCGTAAACTTGTTGGAACTTGTGGAGATTTTCNGTAAATAGACGAAGTTTGAATTAGGTGATGAAGAGATGGATGTTTCGTAAACTTGTTGGAACTTGTGGAGATTTTCATGTTTTAGGTCATGTACAGCTTGCATATAATGCGTAGATTATAAGACTACATTCCAACATCGTTAACAACTTGACTGGGCGCATGTCACTTAGTGCGCCCATTAAAATATATGCAGATATGGCAGTAACTGTTTTCTAAGGTTGATTTTAAAAAAACTCGNGTCACTTAGTGCGCCCATTAAAATATATGCAGATATGGCAGTAACTGTTTTCTAAGGTTGATTTTAAAAAAACTCACTTCATCGTGAACCGCCTTTACTATGTTTCGTTTACTNTGTCACTTAGTGCGCCCATTAAAATATATGCAGATATGGCAGTAACTGTTTTCTAAGGTTGATTTTAAAAAAACTCGCTTCATCGTGAACCGCCTTTACTATGTTTCGTTTACTTTCGCTCACGAGCCTATTTGACGCCGACAGTGCTCTTGCCTGTGCAAGCAAGCTCAGTTGCACCTCAAGCAGAAAACAAAAAGCATTTTACAGTTGGCCAACACTTGGCAGTGGTGGCAAACATTCGCATTCACGGCTGTCAGAATTTTTTATACAGTTGGCGATCAGGTATATTAATAAAAGTGGTATTACCTCAAGTATTACTTTTTTTAAGTAATAGTAATGTGGTCCAATGCTCTCACAATGCTTGTTAGAATCCAACAGAAGCTCCACAAGCAGACGATAGACAAAGTGCTAACTGTTACTTACAGCTGGGAAAGTATTAGCAGCAAGCTTAACAGCCATTTATGGCATGCCAACTGTTGCCTCTGGAGACGTAAAAGCTACAATTTCAAGGGCCATTTATGGCATGGCNACACTTGGCAGTGGTGGCAAACATTCGCATTCACGGCTGTCAGAATTTTTTATACAGTTGGCGATCAGGTATATTATTAAAAGTGGTATTACCTCAAGTATTACTTTTTTTTAAGTAATAGTAATGTGGTCCAATGCTCTCACAATGCTTGTTAGAATCCAACAGAAGCTCCACAAGCAGACGATAGACAAAGTGCTAACTGTTACTTACAGCTGGGAAAGTATTAGCAGCAAGCTTAACAGCCATTTATGGCATGCCAACTGTAATATGTTGTTGTGAAATAGCTAACAGTGCACGTGAATTCATTTCATTGTAATTTCATGTATATGTGAAGTAAAATTATCATGTGACGTAACTAGCAACAGGAAAAAAATATGTTTCTAGACTAAAAACCTGCAAAGCATGAAATAAAAAAAAAATAAAAAATAAATCTTCACTTTACATTTTAAATAGTACCACCTGAAAGTAATTCAAGACAGTAATACCAGTCGAAACAAAATACATAAATCTCATTATTTACTTGCGATACTAACATAAATTGTGACAAGAGTTAATAATAAAACTTTTATGAGTGAAAAGTATTCAGATTTAATTAACAGGTTCCATGAATACATGGTAGAGTAGTTTGCAGCGTTCTAGACAAAGAAATGGAGGGTTGTGAATTATATCCCATGCTCCTCCTAAGAAATTTATCACTCGTGAAATAATACCAAAATTAACATATCTGAAGATGGGGAATAAATAATTCTTAATTGGGCACAACATAATTATTTTATGGTTTAGAAAATGCACGGCAAGCTGCTTTTAAGTGGGCAACAAATGACCAATAGTTAGTTGTAAGTGGCAAATAACCAAGGTGTAAGTGGCAATTTAATAGCTGTGCTACAAATGACTTGCCAACAGTTGGCTGACGACAGCTGGATAACTTATGGCAGGCCGGAAGCAGTAAGCCAGTGGGCCACTGCTGCCACTCGTGGCCCACTCATGTAGCCGGCATGCTTCGGATACAGTTGGGTAAGCATCATCGGGCAGCTTATGGCCAGATTATATTTTGCTACACGNAATCTCATTATTTACTTGCGATACTAACATAAATTGTGACAAGAGTTAATAATAAAACTTTTATGAGTGAAAAGTAATGAGATTTAATTAACAGGTTCCATGAATACATAGTAGAGTAGTCTGCAGCGTTCCAGACAAAGAAATGGAGGGTTGTGAATTATATCCCATGCTCCTCCTAAGAAATTTACCACTCGTGAAATAATACCAAAATTAACATATCTGAAGATGGGGAGTAAATAATTCTTAATTGGGCACAACATAATTATTTTATGGTTTAGAAAATGCACGGCAAGCTGCTTTTAAGTGGGCAACAAATGACCAATAGTTAGTTGTAAGTGGCAAATAACCAAGGTGTAAGTGGCAAATAACCAAGGTGTAAGTGGCAATTTAATAGCTGTGCTACAAATGACTTGCCAACAGTTGGCTGACGACAGCTGGTTAACTTATGGCAGGCCGGAAGCAGTAAGCCAGTGGGCCACTGCTGCCACTCGTGGCCCACTCATGTAGCCGGCATGCTTCGGATACAGTTGGGTAAGCATCATCGGGCAGCTTATGGCCAGATTATATTTTGCTACAAGGAAATTGTTTGAACAGTGGCCCAGGCGTGGCCAACCGGAACAGTCAAGAGTCATCATGTGGGCCACGTGCATCTGCGGGGTCATTACGGAGGTCGACTGCTTATGGAAACTGTTTGTGGGCTGCTCGTGTACAAGCACATCTGCCCAAGTGGGCCAACTTACTTTTGCTACGTGAGACTCGTTCATGAATATTTACTGTGATCGCGCAACTTTCATCCTTCAGTTTTTTCTAGTTTTCTCATAAGGGTTAACTTTCGGACTGTCGATTACACGAGGTACGTGTTCGGGAAGAACCCACCCCTACTCCCTGCCTGTGCCACAAAGAAGTACTTTTTCTATTTAGATGCACGCCTAATTATTTAAAATGTTCCCAACACCTAGAAAAAGTTAAGCTGCTGTCAATACAGATTTCGTCAAAGAAAACTGCCGACCTCCCGTGGCGCAGTCGGTTGGTGCGCGGCTGGGCTGGGCTGGTCTGGTGCGGGAGGTTCTTGGTTCGAATCCCAGGCAAAGCATGGGTGTCAATTTAAGTTGGGTTATATGTTAGTTTGTAATCCGTCCCCTGATAAGCCTTCCGGTATAACACTAGGGTAAGTTAGTAAGCCATTTACAATGGATTACAAGTCAAAGAAAACAGTTTTGCGATCACTATTATGGAAGTGGGCTATATTTACTCAACATTTATACCGTCATGTCACAATATGTCTTTCATTTTCTTTGCTTGTCGCCTTTGTGGTAGTTTCACTGATATAAATAAAATACTGCGCGGCGAGAAAAATTTTCTGCCAAAAAGAAAATAATGCTTGTTCTTTGTATCATCACATTTTTATACAACATTCCTTATATAAAAGGTACGTAAAATGTATGAAACCAGGCGCCAGCCTAGACTCCGTTCAACGCTTGGGCCACCCTCATTTATTCTTTGGATGCTGCCACGGTAAAACATTATTTTTACTTTGGCCTGGGTTTTATTCAACAGCAACAGTATTTCTTAATGTTTGTTACTCTCGCATGGCCATACAGGACGTAGGGTAACAATTGTGACCGAATCAAAAAACTAACACTATCTACGACAGTTATACAGCAATCGGGCTACAACAAATGTAACATCACCATGTATTTTCGTGTACGATTCTTTGAAAGAAAAGTAAAATATGCTGTGCAGAAACACTCTTACAATGTAAAAAAATTTCAGATAAAATTCTGTTAAATGTACGGGAAGGAAATTACCATTACAAGTAAGAGAAAGTCATTGTAGCAATGTAATGTCAATTTACAAAAGTAATGTTGTATTTCCTAAGTGTAAGGGTAAAACTACCTGACAAGGGTATCATAAGGGAAAATTCTGTCCACTATAATGGAAAATTACGTAACAATACCAGTTAGGGAACGAAAAGAAACCTACCGTCGCGTCGGGTAGTTGAGACAAAGTTCAGAAGACGTGCAGAAAGATTCGGCGCACGTCCTACTGTACATTTCTCATATATGTATGCGATATTTCACCGTCGAGTAAACGAATTTTACTCCAGTGTGTAGTGATTTTACCTCCATTTAAATAAAAATATTGTTCTCTCATGTTCTTAGAAGGCCACGTATATCTTTTTGCAACTGACAGATAATTTTATCAATATGTTATGCCGTATGATCGCCTGACACTTCATCCGTCCTTAGATACTCCCCAACTGGCGTACCCTGTTTTTTCTCCACCCCAACTTCGTCTCACCCAGGGTGGAGGGCCGAGTCCCATCTAGTATTTAGCTCGTTCACCGTTCACAAGAATTATAATCATTCCGAATAATGGCGAAAAGCACCAATTACCTATTTTCAGAGAGAGTGTCACATGGGAAATCTTTATGAAAGACCATTGAAGAACAATTGCTTATTACTTAACCTTTAATAAAGTATCATTAATGCAGTGTCACTGCATACGAATATTGTGCACTTTGTTTTAATTTCGGCAATGAAACAGCCATTGTGTGAAGCGGTTATATCAGCGAAAGTGAACATGTTTACGCGTGGGTCGGAGGCCGCGGTGGTGTAGTGGTTAAACTACTCGCCTCCCCCCTAGGTGAACCAGGCTCGATTCCCGGCAGGATAGCCCCCGGATTTTCGCATGTGAGAATCGTGCCGGACGATGCCAATGGTTGGTGGGTTTTCTAGGCAATATCACCTCCCCCCCCCCTTTTTTTNTTCATTCCGGCACTGTTCCATACTCACCTCAGTCACCCTCGTCGGTTCTCAAGACCTCGATGTTAAGAGCCGCCGACATCTCTGCACTCGCTTCGCTTCACTCATTCACGAGTGGGTCATTTTTACCAATCTTTTTTACCTACGCAAAACACGCACTGAGCAAAACAGGTCCCTTTATGCCTGGAGGGATATCCGAGGAATGGTGCTAACAAATAAACATAACTTATTTTTCAAAAAGCCACATAGCCTACAACCATACCTGAGGTGCCTGACGAACTCAAGACTTTTCAGTTGGCAGGCGTGTACTCCTCCGGAAAACCAAGGCTTCGGATAGCCTACAGTGTAGCAAGCAATACTTTGGCTTTCTGCGTGGCGGAAAGGATTTCAAATAGTCTGTCTTTACAGTTTCTGTCGATGCTTGTATGATGTCGAATATCGATATTACAAAAACTTGATGTATACCTAATCGAACGTCCAAACGTATGTTGGCATAGCTTTTCTACGGTCATAAATATATTTCGCATCAGTGGTGATTGGATCTTTTGATACAACATCGCCATTGAAGTGTAACTTTTTTCGTTGGTCCTTTTCGAACATGAGCGAGTATAATCAATGTAAAAAGTTAAATCTCTGCAAAGTTCCTCTGATAAGCACGAAGGTAACATACATGTATGCAAATGATACGAATGTTATAATATTGTGGCAATTTATAACCCAATCAGCAATTAGCAAATTCTCATAGTGTTCTGAATTACATTATCTTTGAAAGATGGCCAGAACTATGTATACTGGTCACATCAATTAAGTTACAACATAAAACACGAAGTTACTGATGTAATTAAATAAGCCACTTTTTCCAGCACACACATTTTCTGCCAATACTACAGGAAGCAATTTAAATGAAATAATCCCTGGATTATATGTAACTAAGCATAATCTCCAGTAACTGTTAAAACTATTGCAGTCATTTAATTATGTCATATCAATGACTGAAATTGCCACGTTATCTTTCCATTACACGTCGTGATATGGATTTAAGTATGTTTTTTTTTACTATGGACTCTTAATAACCACGACGAAATCAAAGAAAAAAAATCGCCTTGCATAATTTTTTTTAACTCTGCCGTTTCCGAAGAATTCATGCATAAATTTATAAAGGTCGAAGTGGTACGCCTGGAGATATGCAATACTCAAAACGCGCCCGAGGCATCAGAATAATGAGAAATAAGGAATTCATAACACCCGCAAGGAACGTAGAATGTGACTGTTTCAGCCACACTTCTGTTGCTTTAGAGATGTCACGTATAGTTTCAACGAAGAAATTGTTGCGCCCTGCGAGTGTAATGTAACGGATGCGAACAACACAAGTATTATAAAATATCTATGTCGAGTAACTATTCGCCGAGTGGTATTAAGGCAACGATAACTTACACATCAATTAAAAACTACGTCAAGTATAGAGTAGGCCAAGTGTAGCAAAGCTCAAGTGTAGCAAATGCCAAGTAGTTTAGGCAAAATTAAATTTAGGCCAAGTGTAGTTTACGCCGAATTAAGTTTAGGCCAAGTGTAATTTAGGCCAAATTAAGTTTAGGCCAAGTGATGATTAAGCTAAATGATGCTTAGGTCAAGTAAAGTTCAGGTCAAGTAAGTTTAGACCTAGTAAAGCTTAGGTAAAAGTTTAGAACAATTGAAGTTTGAAGCAAATAAAGTTTAGGGCAAGTAACTTTTGGGGAAAATGGCACTACGCCAAGTAACTTTCTGTGCTGCAACCTGAGGCTAATTAATGCACTCTTGCAGACGGTCAAGCCAATTTTTTTTACTTTGCCACGTTGGCAGCACAGCCCGCCGGGAGAGACACATAAAAACACCCTCGTCAGAAAGTGTCAAGAGCATGAGGCGATGTATTCAATAAGCCATTCACAAACACAGCAGTAGTCCCAGCAGGGGGTGGGTAGTGGTCNGGGAGGGAGCAGAGGGCGTCTCGAAGGGGACAGAAAGCAGGACCTAGTAGGCGGAAGAAGTGAAGGAAGGGGAGGTATGCGGGATGTGTTTGCAGAGAGGAAGAAGTTAGAGCTGCCCCCTCGCCTCACACCATTTCTACCAGGAAAGCTGCTGGCTGCTTGCTTATCGGAGTTGCCCTACACGCATACCTGGAGGACATTGTATGCTGTCACCTCGGCGCGACCTGGAGGCCGAGCTAACAAGATAGCGGCTCCCCGGCGAGCAATAACAAATGCCCCTGCCACTCTCCGGCTCTTACAGGGGAAAAAAAAAAAAAAAGAAAAGGCTGCTCTTTCCACAACCAAAGTCTCTTCCACTGCCTTCCTCTCAGAAACTATTCTTAACCTCACGACCACGAGCACTTCTCTGCTCCTTATTTGCTGCTCCCTCAAGAACACTTTTTACCCGCGTTCTGACGATGATTTAGGTTCTGCATTGCAGAGATAAGCAACAAGCGAATTTTCTCATCTAACATTCAACTTCTCATTTTCTCGAAAACTGTGTGCTGTATCGAAAAATGACGTGTTTAATACACAGATCGAAACCCGTGTTATTTCAACAATTAACGGATCCGGACAGAAGACAAGAGATTTCTCTAGTTTGAAACCGCTGATTTATTTCTGTAACTATAAGCAGATCTGGGTGATTACCATATTCTTCCATCAGCTTAAGAAGATTCATTTACATTATTACTGTTTTTAACGATACGATTATTTTATGAGGCACTATGGAAGGACGGAAAAACCGCAATGTATGAAATTATAAAAGAACTATGCATTTGTGGACCTCAGCAAATGATCGACAACGATGCAATAAAGGTGTGTTTAGCTTGCTTGGTAACGAAAAATTGAAATATACAGTTATATGACAAACAGTGGCCTCTCAGATGTAAGTTTTAATTAGTCTGTCATAAGAAAGGTAACAATACTGAACGATAGATTAGTTTGAAGTTACTGGGGGAGCGGCCGAATGGAAACAATCTAGTTAGCGTATTTTGGCAGGATATTATTTATTTATTGCCCTGTGCACGCCAACAGCTCAACGCGCTTTTACAGTTCAGCACAGGGTGCGAAGAGTATATAAGCAGAAAACCCCATTGTAAATAACCATCCCTAATGCAGCCGGCCGCGAACACACGACCTTCCGAATGCGAGTCAAGACACGCTACCGCATGACCAAGCTCGCTCGATAACCAAACATATTATTATAATTACAATTACTTCTACACTATTATTTTAACTATTAAAATTGAAACTATTATAACAAATATTTACATTAGTATAACTATTATTACAATAAATGAGAAAATAGTCACATTATACATTAATATTTCCCCCAAAACTGATTAAAGTCATTACAACGAAACTAAACCGTAATCAGGTGATAGGTATTCCAGTACTATATCCAAAATCTACTTTCTATTACGAAATAGGGCTGGGTTGAACGTCACGGACTGTGTGCGAACGTGAAACCGAGACGAGCACGGGTNTACTTTCTATTACGAAATAGGGCTGGGTTGAACGTCACGGACTGTGTGCGAACGTGAAACCGAGACGAGCACGGGTACAGAGGAACATCACTGTCAACAAATCACGCCGCTTACAGCCTGTGTGTCCACAACGCGCCCGAATAAATGGTATTCCTAGTGCAAACAATGTTGGTATTCTGTACATAGCATACACACATTGTNTCCACAACGCGCCCGAATAAATGGTATTCCTAGTGCAAACAATGTTGGTATTCTGTACATAGCATACACACATTGTTATCGAGTGTTTTAAAACATATCAAATTGTTTGTTATTCTTGTTCCTTTTGCGTCCGTCTGTTGTATTGTCATGCAGGAACTAGTGAACCGATTTTGATAATATTTTCAGTGCAAGGTAGGTCCTAAATTCGGCTGTGTATGTGTGCGCACACAAACATATATGCATAGACACATATATAATATATATCACGCTATATCAGCAGGGAACTGAGCAAACTATTGGTCTTTCAAATCTTCTCTATTGTCCCAGCGCTGGAGAAACCACGACCCGCCTCCTTCCCAAAGCGGACCCGAAGCCACCACTACGGTACCAGACGGGTAGGGGGGGGATGATAAACAGCTGACCTGAACTGGCGTCACGTTCCCACTTTTTCCATGGCGGGTGGGGTGGGTGGATGTAGGCTATTGCACTAACTTTCCGTTATATTCCCTCTTCGGGGTAACCGACGTGTGACGAAGGTTCTGGGGCAAGGCACCTGCCCCTATAAATGCCACCGCATCTGGAGAGTTGGCAGACTGCGTAAGCTAACTGGCGAAGTGCAGCGAATGGTAAACACAGATCGAGCCACCCAAGGACGTTGAATAAGAGTACCGGAGGCGGACGAGGGCGTCAGATACTGATACGGACGTGTGTGTGTGTGTGCAGCGGCTACGAGCGTGAATGCGTTGTACTGCGGACGGCGAGATATAGTCTATTCGCGGTTTTTTCACACTTTAAATCAAACCTTTGAAAAAACATCCCATGTACGACGTGTTGAGTAGTTTCCTTAATATGTGTCACAAGCGTTTTATACTTGTGTAAACATACAAGTAGCTTATTTTTGGTTGAATTTTACTTTTACGTATATTTTATCTATAAACTATAATACTTCATTTATAACTATAGGCTATTCATGGTAAAGTGAGCACTTTTTAAAGCCATCTCATTTGGAATAATAGACAATAAATATATTTTATTTTAGCTTTAGGCATTAACTTCCAAGTGCTGTGGAATATACACACGGTGTGTATTACTTACAATGAAATATTTATTTTAAAAGGTGGTTAAAGAATTAAATATGTCTGAAAGTAAAAAGTAACTAGGGCCTCAAAAGTGCTCATTTTACTGTGAACAGCCTACAATATGTATCATGACAGAGAAAAGGAGTGTGTTGGTAACGCCTAGTAAGAAGTAGTTCTTATGCAAAATATTATTACACTACGTCTGGTGTAATTTTATAAGTTTCGTTTGCCTGAGGTAGAGGAATATCCTGGAAGTAGAACTTTAGCAGGGCTTAAGGAAAGGTGGAAGTAACCGAGAATGGAGTAGGCTATATCGGACGAGTGGAAGCTACAGGAAGGATCGGCGATATACGGACAAAGAAAAGTGTAATTGAAAGAATGAGAGACACAAACTTGACTGAAAATACTGGAACGGCCAAATATCAAATTAATGAATCAATATATATTAAATAGTAATTAAATAGATGTTACAAACTGTTTATATAGAGATTGATTTTGATTGTGTTATTGTGACGGACGATTATGTAAAAATTAGCTGTAAATAGCAAGCGATAGCCATTGTTATCGATATATTATGTCTGGAGTAATTTTTGGTTTGTTTATAAATAAATTAGTAAATTATTATTAGCGCATTAATTTAAGCAAGACATCCATTCATTAAAGAATCCAGCTAGGCCCAGAGACTTTGAAAGTTTGTAACACTGTTCTGCACGGAATTCTACGCGACTGTCATAACTGGATGACACTACACTGTTATTATTTACATCGTTGGATTACAGTCCGTGTGTATATAAGAATGCTAATGAGTTGAGCATGATTAAGTAACTGAATTATACTCTTTGTAATATCGCAGTACTTTATATCTGAAATTGTATGCATACTAAATTGTATTTGATCCCGTTAAACCGTTCGTTAAGTAGACTTCGGAACACGGAATAACTATCTTCCAAACACAATTTCATTCGAAATTCGAAATTCAAGGAGGTGAGGCCACAGAGTACAGCCAATTCTTTAATAAGGATTTGATTTTTCGCGATAAATCAGTTTTTCAAGCTTCCCACAGTTTATTGCAGCACCCGTATTTCAATAATACTATAATGTTAACTTTTAATAGCTCGTTGTTTTCGACTACACTTAGCACAATAGTTGCGTGAGAATTATTTCGATTGTAAAATATATGAAGTAGTATTCGTAAAAAAAAAAAATTAGCGCGCATTCTATAAACACAAGTATATATTTGGGACAGAAGCAAGTATGCAGAAGGTAACGAAAATGAATGTAGGTTTATATGAATGCATACACATTACTGACGCACATGTTGTAATAAGCTGCGGAGCACTGTCTACATAGAGGCTCCGGGCACGACTAAACAATTTGTGTGTACAAGTGGCGTTAATATCACTACGCTGTGGAGGTTTGCTGTTTATGATAGGAACCTGTATTCACTCACAACTTGTGTTTACTTCATTTCGTAGATCGCGGTCTTGTGTACTACCGAAGCCAGCGCGGTAAAATAACCATTACGTAGCACTGTTAAAAAAAAAAAATTCCTTTCATTTAACGGAAAAGTGCTGGTAAAAATTTATCCAGAGGTGTCCGTAAACTGTCCGTAAAATTAAGGACAGGGTTTTCAAAAACCCACCTTCCGTAAAATTCACGGAACCTCTCCGCCAATTTCCCAGTTAATTTTCCGTACTTCCGGTTTTAAACACAAAGATATAATGAAAAAGTCTAATTTTCGCTATGTGGGTGTTCTACTGTGTACAAAAAAGATATTTAAAAAAGTTAAAATATTTAATACTAGAGCATAATTTGAACACGAGTCAAAAAGTTAAAATTTTACAACTCTAACCACTCACCTACAACTTCCCACACAGTACTTGTGGTATAACTTTTTTTATTTCCACAACATTCTCACATAAGGCACCTTTTTTAGTTTATATTACAGTTAGAGTAATTTAAGTGTTGCTAAATGTTACAGACGTCTGATGCTACTTTTTTGAAAGAATAAGTCTTAGTGGCGTGGGTAACCAACTACCGCAGAAACGATAATTTTCTGGTTACAGCGGCGAAGAAAGCTTCGTGTAGACTCGGCACTGTTCGCCCCCCCCNAACACGAAGTTATAGGTAATACAGAGGCTTTCCGTATTTTGTATTTACGGACTTAACTCCGTTTTTCGTCATTACGAATTGCTTTTCCGTATATTTACTATACACTTCCTTAAAAATTTGCGTAAATACAAGGAAATTTTTAACAGTGAGGGTTGTATGTGTTATCCACGTGATAAGTAGTAAAACGGAGCCACGTGGCCAATTCCTAAATAACAGCGGGGTTTAGGGTAGCAACAAAGTGGGCTCTTATTGTTATCGACCTTGAAACATTTCGGTGATTGCAGTAGGTTAGTTATCATGAACAACTTTCAGTAATTATTTGTTCAGATGCCGGGAACTGAACTCCGAATCTTCACTGCGTAATATTTCCGTAACACCTGTTACGCTGTGGGGACAGCGGTAGACCATAACATTACACGATCAATCAACATGGCAGCAAGTGGGGCACTGTGCAGCACTTCCTGTAAAACGTTTGGACTGCAGAACTTCGCAATCGGCAGGATGAGTCGAATTGCACAGAAGTGATATTCTCGAGCACACTTCGTCGCACACGTACTACGCTTGGAAAATGTATGTGTACATTTTTTAAACTTTTATGAAGATATCAGAATTTAAAAAATGACATCGAGTAAAATAAACAGTCGTTCAAGTAACACCGATCTTCACGATCGCAGACCAAGAGACCAAATAAGAGACCAAAGGCACCCTCTGAACACAATGTATTACTTTCACGTTAAGCGGAAACTGTCTTCACTCTTCCGAAGGCGGAGCAGGAGCAAACTTAATTATCTGCAAGACATCGTTAGGCGAGGTGTATTTATCTTGCAAATGGGCGACATAATGAAAAGATAACAATGAAAACAAAGAAGGGGTGAGAGATGGAAAAACGAGAGCAGCATTGGGTAGGGGGGGGGGTGAGAAGGGGAGAGAACACAGAAGGCCGCCCTTGTCAAAGTGGTTCCGGAGGCTGCAGGTAGCACAAGCACCAGTGTTCTAGAAGCCATTTCCATTTCCTAGCGCAAATTTTGTAAGCAGTCGGTCGGAAATACGTCCGCCATAACCTTACGTAGTCCATCCACGGTTACTTCCAACTTTTCTGAAGACCTGCTGAAGTTCCAATTGCTGGATATTCCTCCGCTTCATGCAAACAAAGCTCAACTAAGTTAAGGTTTATTCTACTCACGATGGGAAGCTCAATGCTTTTAGTTTGGCAACTAAAATTTTTCGTTACTAGGTAAGCACTAGTGTTACATGTGTACCGCATTTTCTCTATTTTCTACGTTGAAAAACAAAATAATTGCAATAATCATAAGTCAAATCTAAAGTAACTACGAAACTAGACAAAATCATGCTCTTTTAATTATTCACGTCCCAGCGAACACAAGCTGTCGGTAAAGTGTCGGCCTGATACCGGCACTGTCGGCAACTGTCGTTTATATGCAAGAATATGGCCACCTGACATCCGGCGATGTCTTCTGTGAGACAGATCGCTAGTCATCGCGATAAAGAAAAAGGCCCGGTGTATTATTTAGGATAACAGATGGATATCATCGAAATTATGTCGGTATGAAATCTCACAGCAAACATGTTGCCAGCATCTGAAAAACTATTCTGAGCCAATTCCAATACGGTATATTTTTCTTGTGAGTAAGATTGCAAACATTTTATTGATTCTGGCCCAGTGCCATTTTCGAGACAAGGATCCTTAGCAAATTAAGATATCTATGCGATGTATTTTTGCCGACAAACTTTTGGAAAATGTTGTGACTATGCAATAAGTTAGCTATCTGTCAGCGGTATGATGTATTATTTGAGACAGAGTGTTAGCCCTTTGGATAAAGTCAACGGCACATTGTATTATTTAGGATAACGGATGGATATCACCGAAATTATGTCGGTATGATATCCCACAGCCAACCTGTCGCCAATATCTCAAATAATATTCTGGGCCGATTCCGATACCGCATATTTGTCAACACCGTATTTATTCCGGCCCAGTAACGTTTTCGAGACAATTACCATGTATAGTATATGCACAGTAAATTATAAAAGAATATGTTTAATGGGTGTACAAAACCACATAACCCACAGTTTTAATAAAATGAAATGCAAAGGATAGGCCTAAATATTGATTTACAAAAATGCCGAGTTTTTCATTTTCAAAACGTCTATATATCATGTATATAACAGGTGAGAAGGTAATCCCGGTTAAGGTTATGAAGTGCTACATATTACATGTACATCAATTATTTATAACCTGTAATTATCTGTTTTGTGTTCGTATCTATAAAAAGTTTTATTTACATGAATATCTAACAAATGTTTAATATAACATAGACCTATATATTTTTTCTGAGTGTAATTGAAATTAATTCAGCGCCTGGGTTTCTTGGTAATAGAGTTATGAAAGCCTCTAAGGCACCCTGTCACACAGATGGCTGCTCAATTTTTACAACATATGAAGTACACTAAAGTACATAATTACATGGGTTTTTTATATGGCTATAATTAAATATAATGGCTCAACTGTTTTTGCTAGCTACCATAAATACTGTATTTGCTGTAACTACGTGCTGGGTAGTGAAGAACTTGTTACTCTTAACGAAATTGTTTTTTCTTTTTTTGGTTCATGTAAAAAAATTTAACATTAAAGAAGTTTGATACCACAAAATTAATAATTTTATATTTGTACCAAACATTATTCTACTTGTACACATGGTATGCAATCACATTTTCCTCGAATAAAAAAAGTTCACACATAATATTTCTTGAATAATTTAATGTCAAATAGAAAATTTTTCTGTTTTGCTGAAGCTGCAATAACAAATACTAACAAAGTTGTACATATGAAAAAAATTACAACATAAACTAATGCCATGGACTACTGTTTGACATATATGTAATCACCAAATAACAGTTCATACATATTTAAAAAATGTTAAAAATATTTATATTTTTTTTTTAACATTTTTTTCATATATATGGCTTGTTTGGTGATAACATATGTGCCACGTGATAGCCCATAGTATTTTTTTACTTTGAAAATTATTTCTCATTTGTACAAATTTGTGTATGTAATAGATGCCGCAAAAGAGAAAAAATTTATATTTGAAATCTAATTACTTAATCAAAACATATAAATATTAATTTGTTTTTATTTAAGAAAAATGTCATCACACACAATATGTACAAGTTGAACAATGTTTAGNTTTTTACTTTGAAAATTATTTCTCATTTGTACAAATTTGTGTATGTAATAGATGCCGCAAAAGAGAAAAAATTTATTTTTGAAATCTAATTACTTAATCAAAACATATAAATATTAATTTGTTTTTATTTAAGAAAAATGTCATCACACACAATATGTACAAGTTGAACAATGTTTGGTACAAATATATAAAAGGATTAATGTTTTCGTATCAAACACCCTTAAGCATATATTGATTGTTTGAGCGCTAACCTTTAAAGATGTGAAATATCCAAGTGATTTATGTCACATAAATAGACCGAAAAAGTAACTATCCGACAAATATATAAGAAATTAACAAAAACTATTTTGTTTGCAAGCCTCAAAATAAATTAATTCTAAACATTCTGCATTTTAAAATTATTTGGTATATTTTCATGAAATGTATACATTCCTTAAAAAATATACTGTGTAATAATATATTAAAAATTACTAAGTAAAATTACGAACTCTGGAGTAAAGGTTAGCATGCTGGACTGGTGACTCAAGGTTCTTATGTTCGAAACCCATACTCGGAAAATAAAATATTTTAATGAAATTTGTTCGAAAGTAAATAAAATGATTAAGTGTAAAGAGAAAATAAAGTTTACAAAATTGTAAATCGAAAAAATGTAAGGTTTTTTTACATGGTCTTACTGCTTATTGTTTGGACTGATGCCACCACAGACACGGCACCGTGGCGATATCAAGCCGTCGCAGGCCCGGCATCGTGGCACATCCAGCCGTCGCAGGCCCGGCATCGTGGCACATCCAGCCGTCGCAGGCCCGGCATCGTGGCACATCCAGCCATCACTGGCCCGGCATCGTGGCAACATCCAGCATTCGCAGGCAAACAGTTAGCCAACGGTCCATATTTATATAGACCCGCTTCCAGCATAAGACAGCGGGCCAGCATTAATTGGTCGTAGTTAGTCGGCTAACTTTCACCAGCCCGATTCTGGCCGCTGCATTTCGTTTTTGCTGGGGTAGCTTAAAATTGGAATTACAGGTGACCTCTTTGGAACACTGCGCACCTAGCAGCGTAAATTTTCCCTATGACAAACTTTCCCATAAGAAAACTCGTTTTGTTACTAACCTGAGCAGAATTAACCTTGACTAAGTCTAGGAAATTACACCAAGGGGGCAACGCACCACATTCGTACACACTCAGTGTGATATTTTGCATAAAAACTATTTATATAGTCTATTCGCTGTTTCTTCGCACTTTTTCAATTAAACCTTTTAAAAATCACCCCATGTACGATGTGTTTAGTTATTTCTTAAATATGCGATGTATCCAACCATTTTATACCTCTGTTAACATGAAAGCATCTTATTTTTCGTAAAAAAAAAACGTTTTACCTGTATTTTATTTATAGATTATAATATTTAATTTACAGTTAATATGAATAAAAACAGTGAGAAAACATGTGTGTTGGTAGCGCCTAGTAAGAAATAGTTCTCGTGCAAAATATTATTGCAACTGAGTGCGCACGAATTTGGTGCGTTGTCCTTTGGTGTAATATTATAGAATTAGTTAAGCTTAGTTTGCACGAGGATGAGAAATATCCTGGAAGTAGAACACTATCAGGGCTTCAGAAAAGTGTGAAGCAACAGTGTATGGATTATAACAGGTATTACCAACACACTTCACACAAATTTGCTCTTTGTTTTGTTTCATGTTAATTATATATGAAATATTATATCTAAATAAAATATAAGTTAAAATTTAATTTAACAAAAATTAAGGTACTTTTATGTTAACACAAGTATAAAACACCTGCGATACAAGATATATTTAGGAAACAATCAAGCACATCATTCATGGGGTGATTTTTAAAAGGTTCGATTCAAAAAGTGTGCAGAAACCGCGAATAAACCATACATACATCCCAGCACGTTTCGCGAAGTTGCAGTGGCAAAGAATGACTCTCGGAGTAGTGCAGCGAGAATGATGCTGAACCACAAACCCATCCATCCCTTCTCTTGAACTGCAGTAGTGTGTATAGAGCTCAAGAACAAAAATGCAGCTAAATACTTTTGCACAAGAGTTTTTTAGCAGTATATATAACCACTAGAGAACCGGGGTTAATTTGATTTTCACAGTGATACACTAATAAATAAATTGGGAAAAGACACTTCATTTATGTGAAAACAGAATTATAAAATTATACTATGTTCGCCTAGGTTTTTAACTGATTACAGACACCCAAAAGGACTGAAATATTTTTTACCCGATAGCCAAGAAGTAGGGTATTGATTTTGGAGTGTATCTGTGCCACTATCGTGTAGTAACTACATTTCCGCTTTCCAGCGTCGATGTATGAAAATCAAAACGTAAGTTTCATCAAGTTGTAGTTTTAGAAATAAGTGTACCTAGTCCTACTTTTTGCGCTTGGCTGAGGGATCTTAATCAATTACTAAAGATAAGCAACGTTCCCAGCAGCACACATTAAGATGGGTGACCGTTTAGTGGCATAACATCTGAGCGCTTCCGAGCTTCGGAGGGCACGTTAAATATTCGGTCCCGGTTGTTATCGATTGATAGCAGTCGTTAAACCATTTCAGAGGTCCTTGGGTGGCCTGATAAACTCTGAAACCAGGGGAAAAAAATATTTCGGTCCCGTTCCCAGCCATTGCAGAATTAGGTTTTTTCGTTATTCCGCAGGAAGTACAATTTTCCGGGATAAAAATATCCTGTGTCCTATTCCAGGATCTGCAGTACCTACATACCAAATTTCATCAAAATCCGTTCAGCCGGTATGGAGCTTAGTTCGGTCACGTTCCCAGCCGTTATAGAATTACGTTTTGTAGTTATTCCACAGGACCCGTACAATTTACCGGGATAAATAGTATCCTATGTCCTATTCCAGGATCTAAAGTACCTACATACCAAATTTCATCACAATCCGTTCAGTCGTTATGGAGCTGAGTGGTAACAAGCATACATACACACACACAGACTTTCAAATTTATAATATAAGTAGAAAGTAGGAAAGGATAGGAGAGAATAGGATATGACATATTGTAGTGTGATAAAACTGTGTAACATAACTACACCACCTATGCCATGTCAGTGGGGTGGATGGGTACCTCAACCCATCCACCCCACTTGAAGGTGCAGTAGCCGCTTTACCTGGCTTGTGGATTGTCCGCCCCTGTTAACGTGACGGCAAGACAAGAATGTATAGTTATTTTTACATTCCTGATGTTGCCATCTGTTTACTGGCTGATTCGCTTTTCATAAGCGCGCAGTGCAGATGTTTGGGCGACTCTTAACATCCAGGTCTGGAAAGCCGATGTGGTTGAATCTATGTGAGAGCGTGGGTAACCGGAGATCCCCGAGAAAATCCACATCGTCGATTGCCACATGAGAAAATCCGGGTGGCACCGCCGGGAACCGAACCCGGTTCGCCTAAGTGGGAGACGCGTAGTCTGACCACTACGCCACCGCGGCCCCTATTTGATAAGCCTTTTTTCCTTGCTGACTAGAGCGTGCTTGATTCGTTTATTAATTTATTAGGTGTTTATTAGTGTCCCAAAAGTTTCCCGGGTCATGTCGATAAAATGGGTCCACGGTTGTACATTACATAATTATTTTTATTACATTTTACTGTAGGCACGCCCCAATTATCACGATCAGATAAATTAGCGGTAGGCTGTACTAAGGATGGAAAATGATTCATCGGTCTAAATTTTATATGGCATTGTACACTCTAATGGTGGTTTGTGAGAAACAGTTTATGGAATCTATTGACTTTTGAAAGATTTAGTCAGGCAAGATACAGAGCCAAAAACTTGTCACTTGTCGCGACAAGTCTGCTCGCAACGTAGTGGCCTGTAAAAATCAGGGGAAAATTATGGGCTGCAGATAATCTTTCAATGCTTTTAAATAATCACGATGGCTAGTGAAAAAATTGACATCCATGCCGAAAATGGGCTCGAATACACAACCGCTGAATAGTCTTTCACCCACGCGCTACGAAATACCAAAACTGCAAGTAATATAACTGATGTGCAAGGAAGTGTATCACATGCCTGCGTACAATTAATTAATCTCCCCGGGAATGAGGATCCTGCTTCAAGAAAGTAAGATTATTTAATTTCAACGAATTTACTTAAAACCCTGCAAACGTGCAGCCAACACAAAAGTTGTAAGTTACATCGAAGCAAAATTTAAAGTGTAAAAAAAGTATTCTATCATACAAGTGAATAAACACCAACAATTTCAGAAAAAAATAATCAATTATTTTACTACAGGTATACTAGTAAATAAAAACCAATAATTTCAGAAAAAAAAAATCAATTATTTTGTTACAGGTGTTCCCAGTGCTGTTCATTCCAAACATATATTTAGAAAGTGCATATGAGAAGGCCAGGTATAATCTGTTCGCGGTATCTTCACACTTTTTGAACCAAACCTTTGAAATATCCGCCCTTTTATGAAGTGCTGAGTGGTTGTTTTCTAAATGTCATGTATCACGAGCATTTTATTCGGGTTACATTAAAGTATCTTATTTTTCTAATAAATTAAATTGTTATAATTTATTTTATATATTATAGTACTTCATTTATAATTCATATTAATAAAACCCAGAGAAAATAACCACGTTTGTATTGCCTAGTTAAAAATAGTTCTCAAGCGAAATGTTTTTAAACTGATGGTTAAGGGATAAAAATGGCTCAAAGAAAAAAGTAAACTCGAAAGTGCTCACTTTACCGTTAACAGCCTTTATTCAGTTTTGCACTTCATGTTTGGACACGTACAAAAAAAAAGAAGTTATTTGTATGTGCCCACTGTCCCTAACATTTGTATTTTCTAGTACAACATAAGTTTGTCTGTCTAATTTAGAAATACCTTTGTACGTGAAATGCGGTTACGGAGAAAAATGGAGTTAGACAATAAGGTTGATTTACCGTTAATTTGCTGCCTGCTTTGCTTCCTCCTCCTTCACAATATATATTTCCGCTATTTGTTAACATAAACATTGTCGTTGATTGCAAACAGACACTTAGTTAACAGCCATTTCGTTACTTATATGCGTATAAACAAACATAAGTGTCAGATATTAGGTTTCGACAAAGAACTACTTTCAGTTAATTCACTGGCAGATTTACTGCGACTACTCCGATTTATATTTAAAAGAATGCGTTTACTGGCGGCTTTTTTTTTTACGATGGTTGTTAATGCGTGTATTAAATTAACATTGTACCATCTGTGCTCGGCGTATTTCGGAAACATTCACAAGCTTTTTGGCTGTCCGGAAAATTGTTATCGCGACCAGCCGATGTGACAGTAATTACTGAATGTGGCTGTTGTCGCTTAGTGATTCGGTTATACCGACAGGTGCCTATCTATCGTTTACGCGGAGTCACCCGCCAGAGGCTGTGTTACACGAGCGGTACCAGCTCCCCCCCCCCCAAACATTCGCTCGTTAGGTGTGCTTTCTAGCTCGTGTGCCGGGGGGGTTTATTGCGTCATTTGGCGTTAGCCGACCGTGCAAATCCGCGCGAGCTGCAGCGGCGGTGGGGGTGGGGGCGCAATTATATTGGTTTCGAGCGGCCGCGAGTGATTATCGCCAGTTATATTTTCCCACGTTAAAAGCTCTGTCGGTCGCGCGCACTTCGAGAACCTGCGGGAAGTTACGGCTTGATGTAGTTCCAACACGGCGGTGCGTGGATGAAGTGGCAGTGAGTGGAGATATTTGGGCGGTTCTTAACAGCCACGTCTTGAGAGCCGATGAGGGTGATTATGGAGTGAATATGGAGCGGCGCCGGAATGAAAGGGCGGGGAAACGGGAGATCCCCGAGAAAACACGCCGACCAGCGGCATCGTCAGGCACGATTCCCACATGCAAAAATCCGGTGACCCGGCCGGGGATTGAACCCGGTTCGCCTTGGTGGGAGGCGAGCCGGCTAACCGCTCAGCCACCGCGGCCCCCGAAGTGGCAGTCTTCTCCAGGTTGGCTCAGAATAAAGAAATCGCGAATGGCACTTCAAAAATGGATACGGTAATTAACACTAAAGTGGCACTAAAGTGTTGGGGAAAATATTTTTAATGTACCATCATCAATTTTTTTATGCAGTAACATAAAATAATAGTCTACAAAAATTGGTTGGCATTCTTAACTTTTGGATTATGAGATGTTAAAGTGTTTTATAAAATTGTTCAGTTTGTATAAAAACAATTTATTCTAATACATTGCATAGATATCTTATTAGACTCCGGATGTATACAGGATGGAGGGTGCGGTGTTTGACAATTTTATCCCGCCGCGATGTTAATGTGATGCACGGACTTGACGTACCGACTAGAAAATCGTCAGTTCCACGCTCGTTTTCGATAATGGGTGCGTGTTGCGGATATTATTTGTAAGTTGTGTTAGGTATACAAGCCGTCCGCTCCGGAACGCTGATAACAGTAAATAATCGGAGTCTTATAAATGTATCCTGAAGCATGTAATTGGCGTACGGGGCAACACATGTTTCTGGTCGAGCAGCTCACAGAGGCTTTACCAACAATGGTTTCCAAATCAATGGGTTCCTTACCAAAGTACATTTGCCAACATTCATCGCAGACTACGCGAATTGGGCTCATTCGATAGACCAGCAGAGGGTCAAGGACGGCGGAGTTCTACATGAATCCCTGAGGCCGATGGCAGCCGTGGTGCGGTATTTCGAGAACAATCCTTCCGTGAGTAACCGAGCTGTCGCTTACCACTTCAAAATTTGTCGTTGCACGACCTGAAGAATTCTGTAGAAACAACTGTTGCGTCCTCTCCATCTTTGAAAAGGTCCATGCTACTAAGCCAGGTGACTCATTTGCGACAGCACTTTTGCACGTGGTACTTGAACCAAACTGCAGCCCAACCACCGTTTGCAAACCGTGCGTTGTTCACAGATCAAGCATTGAGGGATTCTTTAACTCCTGTAATTCATATGTTTGGGCTTTCGAAAACTCCCATGCCACGTCTGTGCGAACATGTAAAATGAGGTTTAGTATCAATGCGTGGGTAGTGATTATGGATGACTTCATTGTGGAGCCATACCTTCTGCCACGACGACTCAACATCAATCATTACCTGGTATTTTTTGAAAGACGTTCTGCCTGTGCTACTGGATCGCTACCTCTCAACGTCAGGCTAGGAATGTGGTTTTATCATGATAGGGCACCAGCTCATTTTGGGACTGAAGTGCGTAATCATCTGACAGATACAGTCGGCAATCACCGGATACGTCAGGATGAGCCTATTGCCTGGCCGGCACGCTCACCTCACCTTAACCCACTTTATTTATTTTCGTGGGGCCACGTGAGGTCTGTGGTTTATGAAACCCTACTTGGCTCTGAAGAAGATCTTGCAACACACAATGTCTGTGCAGCAGCTGAAATCAGGGAAATAAATGCCTGGCGTTTTTGAAAAGGTACGACAAATAATGGTATGTCGATGCAGTGTGTCTGGAATTTAATGGACGTGTGTTCCAGCAATTGTTGTAGTGATCAGACAGTAAAGTAATGGATCCATAACTGCTAATTTAACACTACAGTGAGTGTGTTCTCTTTTACTTCGGTTTGTTTTATTTGTTTTTTTTTANGATCCATAACTGCTAATTTAACACTACAGTGAGTGTGTTCTCTTTTACTTCGGTTTGTTTTATTTGTTTTTTTTTAAATGTAGTTTCGGGAAATAATTACCTGTAACATTAATGATTTGTTTATTCACGTTTCATGTAACTANTTTTTTTTTAAATGTAGTTTCGGGAAATAATTACCTGTAACATTAATGATTTGTTTATTCACGTTTCATGTAACTAATTACTACAATCCCTTAGTGTAATATCGACCCTTGTAATGACATAAACCCTTCTCGCACTGGAAGGAAGCCTCGCAGCATATGGGATCCTGAACAAAACGTGTTTGCACGGAGGTTATATCTATGCGAGCTACACGTTTTTCGGTGTAATTTTGAAACAGACTGTATAAATTTTATGCCACCTTGGTGCTTCAGCTAGAGGACACATTGTGTTTCAAAACATTGTATTTTTCATTTTTATTTATTTATTTTATTATAGTCCACATTTTCTGATTGCATTCTGAAAAAAAANCAAAACATTGTATTTTTCATTTTTATTTATTTATTTTATTATAGTCCACATTTTCTGATTGCATTCTGAAAAAAAAGGGGTGTTTTAATAGCGAATCAGTGGAATGGACTTAGGTTTTATTGTTAGATCAGTGCCATTCACTAGGAATCGGTAAATCTGAGTTTATTCAGTGAATACCAGCAACTAAACTTATCAGTAGANAGATCAGTGCCATTCACTAGGAATCGGTAAATCTGAGTTTATTCAGTGAATACCAGCAACTAAACTTATCAGTAGAATTCTACTGATACAAGTGGTGCAGTTTTAACAGATTTTCAATCAAAGTCGCTGATCTGGGGCAGTTTTAATTGTTTCTATTTTATTTTAGAGTGTGTTCCACGGAGGTTGAAAATTCCACACAAGGTTAGCAAGCTGTCAGACGGGGAAGAAGTGGGTGGAAGCAAGGAAAAGAAAAACAATAATATATTGTAAGAAAGTAATTAAGATGAGAATGCAACAAAAAGGATCTGGAACCAGCATTATCCCACGAAACTACGCACCCACGTAATGTTCACACATTCCTCACAATTAAGGTTTCCTGTGGGAAACTGCTTTGCACTCTTTTGGTCTCGGATGAAAACCGGTTTCCGCAGATATCGCATGCGCTGTTAGGCCGCCTTGAAACGGATACGTGCATTCTTGCGCGCTTGTAATGTGGTGAGAGAATGCGAAGTGATCTACAGTAAATTCAGAAATAATGAAACATGTTACAAAAATCTACATGTTAAAATTTTTTTTTTTTGCGAAAATATGAACGACAACATGGCGAAAGTCTGAATGTGATATTCGCCAGAAACATCAAGTAAATACACTCGTGTGAAAAAAATAGTTGCGCCCACAAGGAAGCAACCTTATACAGGAATGAAACGTGAGGGGTAGGTTTGACAATGTGATAAATAGAGATAATTCACGTTTCACGATCGGCCGCACAAGTGACGTCAGCAAGGGCGGACTTGATCGCTGTACCTTCCGAACTAATTAAGAGCATACCGGCGTGTGTGTTCGCCATTATGACACGTGCTGTTGTATCGGTGGAGACGAGTTCGACAGCACTTCGAGAAGTTGGACACGTTACAGAGGGGTAGCAATGTACGACTGCGGGAAGAGGGGTGGTCATTTCGCCGTATTACGCCATACCGGTCGTGCAGTTATTTTAATACCGTAGCACGCTGTTGGCGCCAGTGGATAGAGCAAGGCACGCACACACGACATGCAGAATCTGGAAGAACGCCACGAACCACACAGAGGGAGAACCGACGATTGTCCGACATGTGAAGTGCCCCAACTGCCACGATTGTGAACATTCAGCATCCTACGAGTGGTAGTACCGTAGGCAGACAACCTGCATGACTTAGGACTACATGTACGCAGGCCATTACAACTGCTCTTAACACCATATCAACGTCTCCACAGACTGAAATGGTGTCGTGACCGACTGCCACGGAGCCATGCAGAATGGCATTGGGCGATCTTCAGTGTTGATTCCCGACTTTGTTTTGGTGGCGACGACTAACACACCCGTGTGTGGAGGCAATGTTGGCAGCGCCCACATTACCGGTTTGCTGTCACACGTCCAGACGGCCTGGTGTCATGGTGCGGAGTGCGATTTCGTACGATGCCCAATTACCGTTGATCTACATCACGGGCATTTTTGACGACCCAAAAGAACGTTCATGAGGTCCTGCAACCAGGGGCCCTGTCATTTGTTAACTCCCACACCAGGACTCTATTCCAACAGGGCAACGCTTGCTTTCATACCGCTGCCGTCTCAAGTGGAGAGTGGAGTGGAAATATTTGGGCGGCTCTTAACATCGAAGTCTTGACAGCCGATGAGGGTGACGTGAGGTGAGCATGGAGCGGCTCCTGAATGCAAGGGCGGAGGAAACGGGATATCCCCGAGAAAACCTGCCTACCAACAGCATCGTCAGGCACGATTCCCACTTGCGGAAATGCAGAAGCTACCCCGCCGGGAATCGAACCCGGTTCGCATTGGTGGAAGGCGAGTAGTCTGACCACTACACCACCGCGGTCCCACTGCCGTCTCAAGAGCGTACCTTAAGGCCGTGGTTATACTATTATGGCCGGCTACATCGCTAGACTTATCGCAACTCCGCCCTTACCGCAGAACCTGCACGAACTGCGGGCGAATATTCAAACAGAATAGGATGGCTTATTTATTGCAGGACACTATTAGGGACTTCGACAACTCCACGCCACGACGTCTGGCGGAATGTGTTCTTAAACATTGAAGCCCGACGTCATACTGAAAGACGTACGTGTAGGTAGCGAAATAAATATTGCTCATACGAGTCTCAATTTGCAATTATTTTTGCTTTAGGTGAATCTGCCTTCCTTTTGGGTAGCATTGCAATCAAACAGTTTCTTGTGGGTGCAACTATTTTTTGACGATGAATGCAATATCAATTTTTATATAACAAAGGCGTGTCTGAAAATGNGGATGGCTTATTTATTGCAGGACACTATTAGGGACTTCGACAACTCCACGCCACGACGTCTGGCGGAATGTGTTCGTAAACATTGAAGCCCGACGTCATACTGAAAGACGTACGTGTAGGTAGCGAAATAAATATTGCTCATACGAGTCTCAATTTGCAATTATTTTTGCTTTAGGTGAATCTGCCTTCCTTTTGGGTAGCATTGCAATCAAACACTTTCTTGTGGGTGCAACTATTTTTTGACGATGAATGCAATATCAATTTTTATATAACAAAGGCGTGTCTGAAAATGNTTTCTTGTGGGTGCAACTATTTTTTGACGATGAATGCAATATCAATTTTTATATAACAAAGGCGTGTCTGAAAATGTAGGACTAATAACAAAACGAATATGACAAAGCACAGGAAAGAGCGGAACGAGCGCGTAGTAATAAAATTAACAGTTCGTTAAGTGAACGTACGAATGCATATCAGTTCAAATTAAATTCTAGATTAATGACTATATGGCATTTAATAAGAAACACTAGGAATGTGCCAGTGTTTGGAACCACTAAAATTATCAATTACCATAGCTATTGGTTGTGCTGGATCCACATATTAGGACTGTACAAGTATTTTTAAAAAATTATGTCCTTTCGAGACATGCCAAATGATAAATGATAAATTGATAAAAGAGCAAAACTAGTTAAAATAGTGTTGATAATATTGGTGGGAGGGTTCCGGGTTCGAATAGCAGGGTAGGTTCAAGAACAGCTTTAGTTGGATTTGTGCTCCCGTTGCCCAAATTATCCCTCTGCCATAGCAGCGAAGGGCAAGGGGCGGTAAACATAAACGATTACAAAACAAATTAGTGCAGATTTATGAACATTTTGAGTATATATTTGACACGCATATAACAAAACATTGTTTCAGCTGAACGGTTTTACTTTGTCACACAAAGACTTTACTAAAATAAATCCTTCAAACTAGTATAATTTATAACTACGCGAATAAAAAAACTATAACAAAAACGATGTTTCGGCAATGGCCACACTCATAACAGACACTTCGAAACAGTGGAGAGAAAGATGATTGTCAAGGGCGTAGAAAACATAGTTTTCCAGTTTTAAAGGAAATCTTGCTACATTACATACATAATATACATTTTAAAAATTTGTATTTTGAAACATTATACCCAAAATTAAAATCAATTAGGGTAGTTAATNCATACATAATATACATTTTAAAAATTTGTATTTTGAAACATTATACCCAAAATTAAAATCAATTAGGGTAGTTAACAATTAAAAAAATTCTATTTTTTACTGACTGCAATGTAATTCCTATCAAATTAAACTTCCCTTCAGATTAGCAAACTCTCTATGTAAGAAACGTTTTCAATTTATATGAGAATATGTTCGTTCTTTGAATTCTCCCATATTCTAAAAAACAATATAAATCGATGCAGATAGCACATGCTGCAGTAACACACCTGCAGTTTAAGAAGTTCCTATAGAAGCCACTGTTTCATTTATACAAGAAAATGTTCTTTGAATTCCCATGATCTAAATATAGAATCTAAACAGGNCATACATAATATACATTTTAAAAATTTGTATTTTGAAACATTATACCCAAAATTAAAATCAATTAGGGTAGTTAATTAAAAAAATTCTATTTTTTACTGACTGCAATGTAATTCCTATCAAATTAAACTTCCCTTCAGATTAGCAAACTCTCTATGTAAGAAACGTTTTCAATTTATATGAGAATATGTTCGTTCTTTGAATTCTCCCATATTCTAAAAAAACAATATAAATCGATGCAGATAGCACATGCTGCAGTAACACACCTGCAGTTTAAGAAGTTCATATAGAAGCCACTGTTTCATTTATACAAGAAAATGTTCTTTGAATTCCCATGATCTAAATATAGAATCTAAACAGGAATTAACACGGATGCAGATAACTCGTGTTGCAACGTATTTCCTAACAAAAGTGAAACGTCTTCAGATTAGCAAGCTTCTGAATAAGAAACTGAATAATGAATTCAAAAATTTGTTATTTGCTAGCTTTTCCAAATTTCAAAACGGGAAATTTATTTTGAAGGCCTGCTTGAAACATGATGCTAATGTTACTTTTCCTGTTTTAATGTTCGTTGCGTAAAAATTATTTAGAGCTTTTGTCTTTACAGAAAATGGAATTAACGCATTTCATATAAATTCAATCTCTGTTAAACGAAACCCTATTAACCAGAATACCGTTTAAACGAAACATCCAGCACCTTTTTTAGAAGTACATATAAAGCACTTTTTATCCTAATATAAAGAGCAATAATAATAACAACATACAGTGATATACAATTACTTGAGTAAAACAATACGTTATATTAACGGATTTAATGTTTGAGGAAGAATGCGAGTGACAAACACTTGCCCTCCCCCAGACAATGAGGGTGAGTCAACACAATTGTTTGAATGCACATTAATTTACGAGATACTATATTCTCCCATTTGGCAACGAAAATTACCATTTATTTATCTTCCGAAATTTTGGTTATCCGAAACAGCGTACCATTCCTCATTATTTCGCTCATCGGAGGTTTTATTGTGAGTAACACATCGTAAATGTTATCAGCACGCAATAATGTGGAGTATAAAACAAACCGATTAGCGACTTACTTTTCTAATCGTCTTGTAATAAAAATGGCGGAAAAGTCTCTGAACAGATGTGAGATGGCCTGTAACGTTAGAACGAACATCAAAAACCGCAGGCAACCAAGCTGAAGGATTCTAAGAAAAACCGGAGTACTATGGTGGGGATGGAAGGGAAGTAAATTTCGAGATGGAGACGAGAGTCTGGGGTTTGTTCAGGTGTGACTAATAGGCCCGGGAGACAGATTGACACGCCGAGGAGAGACAGGAAGAATAGATAAAAGAGGGGGAGGGAGGGAGAGAGAGAGATAGAGAGAGAGAGAGAGAGAGAGGAGAGATATACGTTGTGTTGCTCCCGCCAGTGAACGTTGCGTCAAGCTCGGTCTTAATACTGCCTTCAGTGCGTCTCATTCTTAGATTGCAGTGGGTTGCTAACCAAACAATTTTATATTTATGCACTAATTTTCAATGTGACGATTTTTGTTAAAAGCTGTTCACGGTTAACTGAGCACTTTAGAAACCAACCTTTGAAAAATGTCACTGCCCCTAACTGCATGTACTTTAACGGTCACGCTGACTGGCATGCGCCCAGTAAAGTTGGTAACGACGGAGGGGAAATTTTACCAAATCTTAAGAGGCCCGCCTGCCTGGCGCTCGAATTGCGTTGCAGTGTGTTCGAAATCCGGTTTTTTTTTCCAACGAGAACACTGCACGTCAATTCAGAGCTCTGCGCGTAGGGGCGATGGCGCACTTGTAGCGCGTGACAGTGTTGCCCTTACCGCTCCCACGATTCTCGGCCTTCAACGCGGAAAAAAGCTCCAGGCACAGGCGGAACCATTACAATTGAATTTGCTAGGTAAACATTTATAAATACTCAAATTATTTATTTTGCTTTTTGTGCATATATATGAAAATATGAGAAAATTCTACAAATATTTACTGATAGTAGTAGACGAGAAATGGCGACTTTGGCGCAAGGGGCTGGGGGCTCAAAGCGTCGGAGCTGTTCATGCTCTGTCATTCCGGTCCCCCGGTGGCCATATTGTCTGCCATATTGTGTATATATGACCTTGACATTTGAGCTTGACCTCGGTAGCCTTTGACCTTGAACACCCAAAAATCCCAAAAAATTCCAAAAATAAAAAAATGAAAAACAGTTAGCTATCTTTATGAGACACGGTAAACATTGTTTAAGTTAACCTCATTTGTTTTAAGTTATTTTTCTACTGTTCATCCAGTTGGAAATTGGTATAAATTATTTCGGTGGTTGGCTTCCAATTCTTTCTAAAATTAGGCACTGAAGACTAGCGATTCTCATTATTTTTCAAACAATTTTGCATTTTAAATGTCCTTCTAACAAAGCTAATAGAGAATCAACGATCTCGTCTCAGTAAACATAACACCATGCAAGTCACAAAGCATCAAGTGTAACAGGGCAGCAAATGTGCAACTATCGAGTAAAGTTACAAAATTGTCGTCGTGTAATTTGCTGCATGTTAAAAGTGAAATTGTATTTCTAACCATCTCGTAGTTACAAACTGAGCAATGGCATTTTGGTAGTTCCTAAGTTTATATTTTTTCAATATGAAGATATTTGCATTGTATTTTTTGACGGAGGCAACACGGCTGCGACCTGAGAAAATTGTGGATCGACGGGGTGTATCTAGTGTCAGCCCCTGCATACGGTAACAGAGCGCGACATCTAGTGTTTACTGCAACCTGAGAGCGAGACGCATTATAGAATGCGGGAGCCCCAAAGAACCCTCTCGAAATAGAGCGGCAGGATTTCAGGAGAACGAAGAAAGGAATGGGGAGTAAGAAGGGATAAAATGAGGGGAGGGGGTTAGCAAAGTGACGTGCGGTGTAGCGCCGCGCGCACAGGAGCCCCGAGATGAGTAGCGATAGTTTCAGCTAAGATGAGGAGAGATTTAGATTAGCGGGCGGGAGGAGGTTTGTATACATTCCCGGCTCCCCCTGGCGGGCGCGCGCAATTTGGACCCGCCCCGACGCGGCCGGCGTTAGCACAGAGGAGTGCTGTGTGTCGCTCCTCGTAACAGAGCGTGCAGAATGCGATTACCACGGCTACTCAGCGTCGTCATGCTCGGGTACACACAAAGTGGAGGGGGGAGGAGGCGTGAACGAACTGCGGAAGGGAAGGGTGGGAGGGAAGGAAGAATTCTCTGTGCCCTCTCCTCCCCGGCCCGATTTTCTTACACATTATTATGATAATTCACATCGCCACGAATTCCTGTGCAAACAGGTCTCTCCGTTCTTCTGTTGAAAGGTCACTTACATTAAAATTTTTAAGAGCCTACCTGCTCTGTGTGCGTACGATCATAATTTATAACTAAAGAACAACATTCGCTTCATTAAAAAAAATATATATTTAAAGTGCATGTAAACGTGGGGCGCAAACAGGGTTGCAGTTGTGTTGGTACACGTTTTTAAAAGAAGCAATTCCGCGTGTGCACAATCTGTACACGAAAAGAAGTAACTCTTCAGGCTGTCATGATGCATTCACACCCATTCCAGGACCCGGTCAGTTCGCGAGCCATACTGTGTTCCGTATGGTCAACTGCGCGATAGGTTGCAATATCAGAAGAATGGCGAATGTAATGCCAGAATTGACGGCTGTCTCTATTCTTAAGTTTCGTGTTTAAAAAAATCTTACAAAACTCAATTTTCGTGACTGAGATCAGCAAATCTCACTGTCTGGCCGTCGCTCCAGCGATTAGTCATATTTTTCAAGACTTGGCGATTACACTCCTTTCCATAAACAGTATAAAAACGACCACAGTGAACTACACAGTCGAAACACATTATTATGACCACCTGCTAGAAGTGCCATCTGCCGCATTTAGCCCATGATGTATGGCCCGTGACGTGGGTTGGTGAAGCGGGTATAGAATACGACCGACAGACTGGCTGTATACAGTGCGCTTCCTGCTGTCATGGGTAAGGGAAGCGAATTAACCGAGTTGCAAAAAGGGATGATCATCGGCTTTCGGGTCAAGGGTGACAGAATTTCGGAAACAGCGACGTTTGTGAACTGTTCACATGCCTCTGTGGTAATGATGTATCATGAGTGGACGAATGGCACCGTTGGTAATAACCGTCGTGGAAACTCCGGAGCTCCACGCGTTATTGATGTCTGAGGTGAATGTCGACTAAGAAGGTGCGTGAAGGACCACCGACTGGCTACAGTGGAACAGCTCACCGTCCAAATGAACCAGGGGGCATCAAGACACGTGACTACCGCAACAGTTCAGCGAATCCTTCTGCGAATGGGGCTCCAGAGTAGATGGAGGATGACTGCACCCATGCTAACACAGGTGCATCGATGGAAACGACTGGAATTTGCTCGACAGTATAGCGACTAGACCGCTGCTGATTGGCGATGGGTAGCCTTCTCCGATGAGTTATGGTTTCAACTGCATAGAATGGATAGACGTCAGCGTGTCCGGCGAGAAACGTCGGAGAACCGACACCCTGCNAATCCTTCTGCGAATGGGGCTCCAGAGTAGATGGAGGATGACTGCACCCATGCTAACACAGGTGCATCGATGGAAACTACTGGAATTTGCTCGACAGTATAGCGACTAGACCGCTGCTGATTGGCGATGGGTAGCCTTCTCCGAAGAGTTATGGTTTCAACTGCATAGAATGGATAGACGTCAGCGTGTCCGGCGAGAAACGTCGGAGAACCGACACCCTGCACAAGGCGGTGGGGGCGAACACAAGGCGGTAGGGGCAGTGTTATGGGCTGGGGAATGTTCTCGTGGTATTCTCTACGTCCCATTATCCGTGTGTGAGGCACTCCTGAACGACTTGGTTATNGGGCTGGGGAATGTTCTCGTGGTATTCTCTACGTCCCATTATCCGTGTGTGAGGCACTCCTGAACGACTTGGTTATGAATCCGTCTTCGGCGATCACGTCCATCCGTACATGATTGTCTTTCCTCTGGAGGATGGGATCTTCCAGCACTATAATGCGCCTTGCAACATGGATAGAAGTGTCCGCACGTGGCTGAAAGAGNTCTGGAGGATGGGATCTTCCAGCACTATAATGCGCCTTGCAACATGGATAGAAGTGTCCGCACGTGGCTGAAAGAACACGATCAAGTCTTCAAAGTTGTTCCCTGGCCCCCAAACAGCCCCGATATAATCCAAATGAACATCTGTGGGACCACCTCGATCGTCGTGTTCGCAGTCTGTCTCCTCCGCCATGTACCCTTCATCAGTTGTGGGACGCACTGCAGACAACATGGCTCCAGATACCCATGGAGACATATCAGCACCTGACTGAGTCACTACCAGCTCGTCAAGCTGCTGTCCGTGCTGTGAAGGGCGGTTACTCTGGATACTAGCAGGTGGTCGTAATAATGTGATTCGACTTTGTATAACTGGAACAGATGTTACTGGGCCCCAGCACGCAGGGATCAGTAAATGAGTCCTCTATGTCCACAAGGGTCTATAATAACTACTTGGAAGATATATGTTTCTGCTGGCTCACTGGCCACACCTCTTACCCCTCCTCTCTCACTGACCCAACACGAGCAACGGCTACTCCCGGTATAGAGCGGCCAATTTTTAAGGCTCTCCTAGCAGGCATAATAACAAAAAAAAAATTATATTTTATTGTGGCTTAAGGCGTTGCATTTTGAGAGCTATAAACTCAATACACTGTGTTTATTACCAACATGGCAATTTTTATATATTAACAATTGGCGAAAGGATGCAAATAATGTGAAAGGAACTTTTAAGTAAGGCCTTAAAATGTCCTCGCCTTACCTTTAACAGCCTGTAGCTGTCCTTCCACCTGCTGTTCCACAATTTTCGGACTGTCCCTGGTCAGCTTCTTGCACAATATGTTTACACGCTTCTAGTAGCTGTAGTCACCGACCCCTCTAATGGTCCGTTTTGGACCAGCTACTGGCGTATAAATCAGGCTGTAGAGACAGCAAGACGAGAACACTGCACACCAGTTTGGATCTTTGCACGTAGCGGCGACGGCGCACTTGATGTGCGTGGCAGTATAGCCCTTATGGCTCCAGCGCTTCTCGACTAAAAGTGGAAAACAACCCTAGGTAAACAGGCTCCTTAAAAACAGTTTACCACTTCGCAGTATATTCTTTTTCTCAGCGAAAGTCCGTTAATTTTGTGGGTTACGCAACTGCCACGTGGATTTCAAATATAAACCACGTTCACATTCAACATTTTGAATATGATTGACGTTTATGTAAGTTGGTGAAAATTCGTGGCCGGTGCGTGTCATTCGCGTTTTCCCCTAACGGTGAACTTGTTTTCAGCCTTACTGCGGTCAGAACCTTTTCATAAAAATGAGTAGCCAGAAGGTGTGTCTCAACGTATGCCCACGCACAATAATACGACAGTGTTATTAAAGAAGAAATGTTAAAACGCTCCTTACAAATAAAATGTAAAAATATAAAAAAATTAACCACGATACAGAAAATTGTTTTAATGGGCAAGGAAAATATTCATTCAGTAGCAAATAATTCGCTCGTAGTTGAGCTGTACTCCAACAAATCTGCCACCTATTGTCAATAACTTTCTGTTTGGCTGTACGGATTTTTTATTGGTGACTGAACCACAATTAATTTTATACGGCCTGTAAGAGACGAAGCTAAAGGTAAACAAACACAGCTCAAGTGGCGAAATTCAGTGATTTCAATGGAACAAAAGACTGTATTCTGGTGAGGTCGTCGGCCAATGAGTACATGGTCTCTGGCCAGTCGAGTAAATGACTGTGCATATAAAAGGAAACGAAAAAAATATATCTGAAGAAATAAGTTGTTTCAATTAACACATTTAAATAAGAGTTTTAACGCTGCATAAAAAAAAAACACACACAAATACCAGCAGTTCACGACCTTAGTCAATTTGAAACATGGAAAATAGAACAATTTTATCTTATTTCATGCATAATTATTTATGACATAATTTATTCCATCCGGAATGAATCACAGCGAAACAGTTTAGTATGTACTGTATGAAGGCCAATTTTTAATATAATTTTAATATAATATTATATAAATAACATTTGTTATTTATATAAGATGTTAAAAAACAACTTCAATAAGTCAGATCATCTCTTTCTATGGGACTTACGGTTGGCTCAGTTTGTTAGTCGTTGNTCTAAATTTATTATAGTCCACTCGCGGTTACTTCCAACTTTTTTGAAGCCCTACGAAATTTCTACATCCAGGATTATCCTCAGCCTCTTGCAAACAAAGCTTAACCAGGTCTAGCAAATTACACCGAAGGGATAACGCGCCGCATTCCTGCGCAATCACTGTAATAATATTTGCCATAAAAACTATTTTTTTTACCAGACATTAGGCCTACCACCACACCTGTTTTCTCGCTGTTTTATTCATATTAATTTTAAATGAAATACTATAATTTGTAAATAAAATATGCATTAAACTTCAGTTTAACGAAAAGAAGGTACTTTTACGTTGACATAAGTATAAAACGCTTGTGATACATGGCATATTTAGGAAATAATCAAACACGTCATAAATGGGGTGATTCTTCAAATGTTAGATTCAAAATGTGTGAAAATACCATTAGAAGACGTTTCACAGAATCGAAAATTCATGTTTTGCATCGTAGCATAGTTCAGTAAGTGGAAGCAGGCCACTGCATCGAAACACATCCCATCGACGGGGAATGATGCAGTAAGTAAATAAACTGACATTTAGGGGAGTGTCTGAAAGAAAATTCATCCGCCGGAGTAATTGTGCCACAAACAAACATAATAAAATAAATTTTTCTGTGCGGCAAAGAAAGCTATTTCTTTAAGACTGTTGTGTTTACAGTATAACAATATGGCTTTAATTCACAGTGAAAGTTAGAGAAACATAGGTTTGCTGTTAATAAATGTTTTCATTATGCACTTTTGTTTTATGGCAATATTACCTGCCTTTGTAACAAAATAATTAAACATTCTTTTAGCTGCTGTTGTTCACAGTAAAAAAAGTACTTCGTACCAAAAGTAACAGTTTAGCGATATTAAAGGTTTTCTGTTGTACATTTTAGCTTTCAGGGCGTAAATGTTGTCCCGACGCAAACATTCGTAAACCAATATATTCTGCAGTTATGAAACTGCAACTGAGCAAATGAACTCTCACACTGCAGACGTTTAATGTCATTCTGATGTACAATGATTCTCCAAATCACTAACCCTAATTCTTCACAAGAGGTAACATTATATACCGGCCCATGTTACTACATACCTGACATAACCTACCTATGCAAAGTAATATGAACACAATAAGCCACAGTTAGGCTGATAACGCGCGGGGCACGGGTTCGAGTCTCGGAACCGTCCTAATAATGTTTTTTTATTGTGAATATAATTTTGAAAGGCTTATTACTTCTCTATTATTTACAAATCACGGTTGTTTTTAGGAGCACAAATGTTCTTTGCAGTGTAATCTGCACGTCTGCTGCACTATTGAAACGACAATGTAAGTTGATCATAGTCATTACTACATAGATAAAACTGACATTATGTTTCTGGCAATCCTACTTTGCAGTGGTTCATATTTCAACAACTTTTTCTTTGCGGCAACAAATCATGAACAACGAAAGAGCGTTTACGGTGCATTTGGTTTTATATCGTTAGTTTAATTAAGACCTGATGCTTCCACTTTACAAGGCTGTGTGCTGATCAGAACCCAAACAGACGAAGACAACGATAGTAATTAATTTTCTTTTCTCATGGCATCGTGCACAATCTTGTTATCTGCAGGAAGTTGTTAGCGGAAATCAACGTTCAGGTCGATAAGAAACTAGACAAAAGCAGCGCACATACCCTCCTCTTTCGCCCCACCATTTCCCACGACTACCTCCATCGGCCTCATCTACATCACTATACCTTCACCCATAGAGAACAAAGCCTGAGGGGGGGGGGGAGGCTCTTCATTCATCAAATAAAATGAAGAGAATGCATCCAAAGGGCTGCAATTCCAACCATAAGGAGAGTACACAAAACTTAATACTGCAGATATGGTTAAATCTATACTAATTTTTTTGTGTAAATAACATGCGCAACGACTGCTTAAACTTTTTTCGTGCTAATATGAATACACGGAAACATTCACAATGACAAAAAACTTCAAAATAAAATCAGCTCTTTTCCGTTGAATAGTACAGGAAATCTTTAAATACAACTATTATATCTCATCATTTAATAATGAAGTATTCATTATTAGAATAGGCATTGGGTTGTTCTTGTTAATTTTACAAGTTTTCTAAAATATATATTGTCTGATTTTTAATTTACGCTAAAATATCTTGTCGTTTGTAACACACGCATTTTGAGCCATAATAATGAATAGTCATTAACACGTAATTTTTATGTTTAACAAGGTCAATATTATTTTTTCACATAAGTAATTTTATTTTGGGGCAAGATTTATTTATTTGTTTTGAAACAAAGCCCATAATATTATGTTTCTCTATTTTTACGNATTCATCAAATAAAATGAAGAGAATGCATCCAAAGGGCTGCAATTCCAACCATAAGGAGAGTACACAAAACTTAATACTGCAGATATGGTTAAATCTATACTAATTTTTTTCTGCTTAAACTTTTTTCGTGCTAATATAAATACACGGAAACATTCACAATGACAAAAAACTTCAAAATAAAATCAGCTCTTTTCCGTTGAATAGTACAGGAAATCTTTAAATACAACTATTATATCTCATCATTTAATAATGAAGTATTCATTATTAGAATAGGCATTGGGTTGTTCTTGTTAATTTTACAACTTTTCTAAAATATATATTGTCTGATTTTTAATTTACGCTAAAATATCTTGTCGTTTGTAACACACGCATTTTGAGCCATAATAATGAATAGTCATTAACACGTAATTTTTATGTTTAACAAGGTCAACATTATTTTTTTCACATAATTAATTTTATTTTGGGGCAAGATTTATTTATTTGTTTTGAAACAAAGCCCATAATATTATGTTTCTCTATTTTTACGTTGTGTACGTGTCCTTACAAGGTCACATGACTACGCATTTTGAAAGTTGGGGCAGTTTAAAGTGGCAGTTCAAATTAATTTAAACTGTAACCCTCGTGATTGGCCAATGTTTGTAGAACATTCTTAAGTTTCCAACGAAGAAGACGGACATCTTGTTACGCGACATCAGGCAGCCAGCCCGGGTGGGCTGTGCACCAGGTGCCAAATTTAGATTTTTATTAGGAAAGTCCACGTTCGCACCCCTGAACGTGCATGCCGCCTACTAGAGACCAAGACGCGAGGTGTTTTAAGCAATAAGTAGGCCTGTATTAACCCTCCTCCACGTAGCTTCCAAGGAGGTTAGCTAGAACTCGTGAGACGTCCATTAAGGTTCCATTGAACTGTATGCTAGCACCGTAAGTCGTGTGCTTACATATACGGAAGACGTCACCCAGGGCTGCTGCGCATACGGAGAGATGCCCCGTCGTCGTACCTGATCAACGGGAACTTTCACATCATCGAAATTCTACGTTTAAACACTAATTCCAGCTAAGAAAATATAAATGAATCTTTTCACCTAACGCCGTTAATTCAACCTTCTAGAACATTTTCACNGTACGTTTCAACACTAATTCCAGCTAAGAAAATATAAATGAATCTTTTCAACTAACGCCGTTAATTCAACCTTCTAGAACATTTTCACGCCACCTTGTTTTTCGTACGTACACGACTTTTCCGACATTTACTACTGCAAACCTCAAATGAATCCTTGCTCTACCACTAGCTAATTGCAAACGTTTTATTTAAAGTAATTAATTTTGAGGGAATACTAAAGAATTTGGGCGTAATTTTTTAATACTTTAAGTATTTTAATTCTTAACCATCACGAGGGCACTAGTGTTTCAAAGGTCACTACCGCAAGCAGAAATATTTCAATTACATGATTAATATTTTCGGAGCCACAAGTAATCTGCTAATTTGTATTGCCATCTGGATGAATTATTTTGTTTTTCTGGTAAAAGTCAAGTTATTCACAGTATAGTTAAAAATCCAGATTTTTTTTCCAGGCACAGTCGCCCATTGTTGTCATTTCGTAAAAGTAGCAAGTTTTCTCCTAGTGTTCCTGTTTGTGCATGCGTTTATTCTGTCCTCAAGTATTTTTACTACCAGATAGCAGTGTTGCTGGGTGTACAAATGGTACGCGTTACTTCAGATTGGTAAGATCAAGTGTGTGTGTATTCCTGTTTACAGTCTGGACGAGGCTGGGCAAAATTAACTCGTCAGACTACCTTAAATCTTCACTAAAGGGATTCTAATTTCCGGTTCTCACACGGTTTTGTGTTATCAAGGAGTTCAAGGGGCATTAATTCTGATTTTCAGTACGCACACCAATTCAGTACGGAAGTTTGAACGATCGTAACTGCGCAGCTAGGGTTTGCACTCTACACAAACAAATTCGTTACACATGCTACAGCTGTCGCAACGTCATCCTAATACACACAGAGGAATACAGAACCCCTTTCTCCCTCAGATTATTATTTTGCAATGCGTTTTGTGCACCACCTTGTTGTATACGGTTGTGNCCAGACACAGTCGCCCATTGTTGTCATTTCGTAAAAGTAGCAAGTTTTCTCCTAGTGTTCCTGTTTGTGCATGCGTTTATTCTGTCCTCAAGTATTTTTACTACCAGATAGCAGTGTTGCTGGGTGTACAAATGGTACACGTTACTTCAGATTGGTAAGATCAAGTGTGTGTGTATTCCTGTTTACAGTCTGGACGGGGTCAGGCAAAATTAACTCGTCAGACTACCTTAAATCTTCACTAAAGGGATTCTAATTTCCGGTTCTCACACGGTTTTGTGNGGCAAAATTAACTCGTCAGACTACCTTAAATCTTCACTAAAGGGATTCTAATTTCCGGTTCTCACACGGTTTTGTGTTATCAAGGAGTTCAAGGGGCATTAATTCTGATTTTCAGTACGCACACCAATTCAGTACGGAAGTTTGAACGATCGTAACTGCGCAGCTAGGGTTTGCACTCTACACAAACAAATTCGTTACACATGCTACAGCTGTCGCAACGTCATCCTAATACACACAGAGGAATACAGAACCCCTTTCTCCCTCAGATTATTATTTTGCAATGCGTTTTGTGCACCACCTTGTTGTATACGGTTGTGCTCAGAGAGTACGATAAAGTCATCTCATCGTTACGTTTCATCGTAACGTTTTACATGTTACATCATTACACGCTTAATACTAAAGTGTTCATGTTCATAATAAGATTTGTATTATTACTTTTATCAGATTTCTAAAATACTTATTTAACTTTTTTCTGAAAATAAAACTCAACCATAAAACACACAGTCGTTTTCTTCGTCTCCGTCATCTTAAAGCTGTGACCGACGAGTCTTTGGCATGGTTAAAACACGATGTAAAAATGCGTGGTAGAAAGAAGGAATAAACGACAGCAAATCCAGCACATCTGTCTTCTCTCTCGGGTTCAGTAATTAATATATTGTAGTGTACTGCAGTGCAAAGAGGCTCCTAACGTTCTGGCAGTACGAGAGATGTTCTTCCTTCGCTCGTTCTAATTAATTTCCTACAATTCATCAATTCATGCCAGGAATTTGGGTGGTGTAGGACTTCATTGCAAGTTTACATTCTCATATCTCGGTGTATCTTAGCCATCGGATTTGTAGCCAGTCAGCATTGTGGCCATCAACAGTTTCCTTCCAATGGCTTGATGGAAAAGAAGTGTTCATTTTGATTACTTTGAAAGCACGCTTCCTCTTTGACTGTTACAGAATTGTAATTTGATAACTAAATCCTTCGCTTTTAGAATAGAATACTAGACTACTTATCCTCGTCAAACTTGAAGAACATCCTATACGAAAATAAAAATTCTTGAAGAAGAAAGACTTTCTCATCACTGTCATGCCTAACCTGGTTGTATTATCTTGTCTTTTGTTCCGCTGACGTTCCCAGCTATCAGTTTTCCAACTCTTCGCAATCTTTACCTTCTTTCTCTTTGCTTTATTGGCGAATCAATATTCGCCATGCTTTAACTGCTAAGTCCTACAGCAGTTGGTCCTTTACCATCAGTAGGCCTAGTATACCAGTAGGCCGGTATTTTAATTTTGGCTAGTCTTAAAATGCATGCAAAATTTAGATTATATTCGTCGTGTTGAATAAAATATTCCTTGCCTTTTTGCACGAATGTGTTCATACTGACGTTTCTCAGTTTTTTTTTTTGTTTGAGACCCGACATAATTTGAAAATACACAAGAAAAACAGATAAATAAAGGTAAATATAATTATTAATATTTTAGGTTATGCAAATTTTAATTTATTTTCACGTGTTTTCTAGCAAATGATTTGAGCTCATCGGCATCTAACATATCATTTAAAACATAGGATTCTTTTAATCATTCTTCGCTCTTCATTTTAATGACACCACCATTAAGACCGCGAATATTGTAGAGAAAAGTAATTTCATACACTTGGCACGCTGCCTCACTTGTTATCTGAAACAGTTCGATAATTGTTAACTGCACTAGTACTATGAAAAATATGCATTCCGGCTGGATACTTAATCCCAAATTGTATTTTGAGTATCTCGTGTGCTGTCATAAAATTACACCTAATTGACTTTCCCCCGCCCCTTGTGACGCTTGTGTTTCCGAAACCGATTGACTGATAATCATGTTGTATAATCCATTATATCTTGGTGAAGAAATAAAATCTGTGGTTTTAATTTCACACATACAACAAAGAACAGAAGTTTTCGTGTGGTTATGGTGGATACTTAAGTTGTTAAAAGAAGAAGTTTAAACCTCAGCTACACTGTTGAAGGTTGCATCCCGCATGGTTTAGTATATTCATTTTTAAAGTTAAAATATATATCCTCCCCCCTCTCCTCCAAAACTCAAATTACAATTCCGATAAGCTGTTTATCTCGCAAGTATACAGATGTTATACTGCTGCAAGTACTGTGCTCTGCGTGTAATGCATGAGACATACGGCAGTCGAAGATTTTAGCACGCACACGCGGAATGATAAAATTTCCTATTAATCTTGACACTCGATGTTTCAAACTGCAGCTAGACAATAAAGCGCTAGCTTGACTGTTATCTTAAAAAAAATCTTGGTGATAAACTTGTAAGCTGAAGGACTCGATCGAACTAACTTTATCATTTATATTGCATCATTACCCCCCTCCCCCGACACCCTTTTCCAAAGATATGAGGATATCTTTATGGTTTCATGACATATCAACGATAACATAATTTGAAGAGAAAAAAAACATTACTAATATTTCTAAGCGAAAATTTTAATTAAAATTAATGTCGATCCTTAGACATTTCTAAAAGTTATTTCAATACAAAGTCTCAACTTTGAATACATCTAAACTTTTTCTTGACGTCACATGGAAGTGGCATGTTGCAATTTCTTTGAATCCGACACTTTATTTGCCTGCGGTAAAAGTTTAACTTCTTGCTGTTTTGACGTCAAATTTTATCTCAAATGTTAAAACTGGAGTACAAGTCAATCACGTAAAAATTGGTAATACACTTTTCTCCCCCTCCTTTTTGATGACATGAAACTAAGCGAGGTGTCTCAGTGGTAAACCCCCGGACTCGCATTCGGGAGGACCTGGGTTCGATCCCTGGTCCGGCCATCCTAATTTAGGTTTCCCATGGCTTACCGAAATCACTAAAGGGGAACGCTGGGAGGGTTCCTTACTACATAGGCTATGGTCGGTTCCTTCCCCGCTCCCGATTCCCTGAGCAGCTTGCTCCATTTCTAATGACCTCGCTGTCGACGATACGTTAAGCCTTACCTATCTTCCTAATTACATGAATAACTATTTTGAGCTGTAGACTAACGTATTCCTTTCATTACTTTTTGAGATTTGTAAGAACAAAGATACTCATTTAAAATTCCTAACATTCCTTCCATTTGTTAACGAAAATTTTCTTCAATTCTCACATTTCCTTCCGAATCATATTTCACATCACAATGGAGAAAATATATAATACACTAAAGACAAAGAAAATAATTCTTGACCCTTTATATAGAACTCACTCCACCGAAGTGTATTCCTGGCCCCCAACTTCATTAGCTTACTAGAATTGCATCATATCATTTACACTCGTACCACAAGTAACCGACCGTCTTGAAGAAATCAAATATTCGCCATGTCCTGGTATACGCCAAACTTCTGCTCGACTGAAAACCGTCTAGATTACTCTCGGAAATATGAGTAGGTAATACTGAAAAGTAAAATAACAGACTGTCAACCACATTAAGGGCTCCGTCTGCTTGACGCTTGCGCTGCGTTGTACAGTATTTCTAATCCTGTATTTTTTGACGAAACTGTTAAACGTGCATCCACGATGTTTACCTACTAAACGACATCATTCCTCAGACGAGAACGGAATGGTACTTTAAAGTTACCACGCTTTCTGTAAATATTGTTTTGAAACCCTACAATATGGTTAAAATATGTTTTTTAAAACTGCCGCATCTTAAAACTAACACGAGACAAACTACGATTGAACTTTGCTACAGACTTTCCATAAATAAAATGATAAGGTTACCGCCGAAAGTCCGATAGGTAAACGCAGTACTACGAGAACACTGCAGGGGCCACGGTGGTGTAGTGGTTAGACTACTCGCCTCCCGCCAGAGCGAACCGGGTGTGATTCCCGACGGGGTCGCCTCCAGATTTTCACATGTCGGAATCGTGCCCAACGATGCCACTGGTCGGCGGGTTTTCTCGGGGATCTCCCGTTTCCCCGCCCTTGCATTCGCACGCTGCTCCATACTCACCTCGCTTCACCCTCAATGGCTCTCAAGATCTCGATGTTAAGAGTGGTATATAGTTCCATCTCGAGTGAGAAACACACAGTGGTTTTGTAATAATGATTATTTTGAAACTATTAAAGAAATGGTGACGAAATTTTTTTCCGTATAAGTAAAAACTTGAATTTTTCGAGCTTATGTTATACTTTTCCATTCTATCGGTGTTAAATAAATATTTAAAAAATAATTAAATTGCGTAACTTGGCGTATGATTTTCAGTTAATTGGTAAATAAATACTTCACACAAAAATAATAGTGAATCAGAGATACTTTTCGGAGTAAAATAATTCCAAATAAGATATTTTCACAGCATTGAATTTTAAGAAATTTAACTAAAACTGTTAGGATGTTTTGCGCATTTTGAGACCCGTCTCGTGCTGCTACCCACTCGCTGCGTAATTTTTCAAGAGTGTTGAATGGGAAGGGAGGGGATGGCTGGCAGTGGCCTGCCGCAGTAGGGGAGGTATTGTCTGCTCTCAAGGACAGACGTATCCTTTAGGCTTGCTCGAGGAGATAGTCTTGGACTAGAGGGTTTAGACATCCAGAGATATCGCTCGCGTGATTTTTCGCAGTACTGGCTTGTTGACGTGTTTCACTTTGCTGCATTCCTTGCCTTCTTCTAACAACGAATATTTAGGGACTCAATTTCAAGCCGTAATTTATAAAACTACTGAACTACCGCTAGTTGCGATTAATTTATTGAGACGTAATTTGATGTATAAATAATGAAATTATTAAGAATATTTGACACACAAGTAGACGAAGGTCATGTTTTCCAAGTCGAACATGGGTCCAGGGGTTAGCATAGTGGATAGGGCTCTCATCTCTCAGTTAGGAGATCTCGGTNATATTTAGGGACACAATTTTGAGCGGTAATTTATCAAACCACTGAACATAGAAATGTTTCCACTAGTTGCGATGAATTTATTCAGGCGTAATTTGATGTATGAATAATTAAATAATTAAGAATATATGACAAACAAGTAGACGAATGTTGTGTTTTCCAAGTCGAACATGGGTCCAGGGGTTAGCATAGTGGATAGGGCTCTCATCTCTCAGTTAGGAGATCTCGGTTCAACTCTCGACGGTGTTGCGCTCGCATTTTGACACGTGAAAATTGTGTTCGAAAATGCTTCTGTTGGGTGAATTTTCTCGGGAGTGTAGTTTCCCTTGGCGTTGCATTTCAGCGTCACTCCACATCCTTCTCAATTTTATCCTACCTGGCTCACGCGCAAGACTATTCATGCCGCCCAAAATCTCTTNGACTATTCATGCCGCCAAAAATCTCTAAACTCTCAAATTGAACACGGAACTGGCCTAGCCGGCTAAATTGTCAAGTATGGCTACAGTAAGGGAGGTTCTGTCTATTTAGTTACTAACATTTCAGTTCCAGGCAGATTTTACATTGTTTTTAAATATATGCTTCTATAAATTTCCGTCTATTTGTTGTAGCCAATGTGTATCTCTGCTACTGATTGACCCTCATATTATGCTTGCTGCTCATGGTATAAGTACTTCTGAAAATAGCTTGCCTCATATTTATTACTTTTTGCACAAATAATTATAGCGTTTACAAAGAATCAACATATTCTAGCGCAAGTGCACTTTGCTAAAACCAAATTATTGAACTGTCGGAATGTTTATTCTAGTGCTATGTACATTTTCTCGCCGATGTTGGTGATGACAAGAATGCGTTAGCGTTGCTGGAATGTTGATAATACAAAATCGTTTCGCAGATTAAATATATCATATATGAAATTACAGCATGTGTTTAACATACTAGATAAAATTAATTTTGCCTGTGGTTAGTGTATGAGTGAATGCCGCAATAAATTTAATTTAAATCCATACTTATTGTTATAATACAACATTATGCATGAAAAAAATATCAGTCATACACCAATAAAACAATTTAATCGTTATAGATAATGAAAACATAAAAACAGTAAGATGAAATTTGTTTACGGTTCGTAAAAATGTGTTGGTGTATCCACAACTAATATGATGGGAGTAAAGCATGAAACTCTAAAAGACTAAGAATTTGTTTTAAAGCGATGTTTATCATTTTATTGAAACACAAACACATAATTCTTTTTTAAACATTAATTTTGCTATTTATTGTGTACTATTGACGAAGAGAAAATATAACTCCTTATAATCTGCTAATTTAAAGCTGAAGTCACAATTATTTGTTCGAAAACTGATATTTTTTAAGGAACATTGTTTTTATTCAAAGGATAAAAAGATCCCAAATGTGATGTTGTTAACATCTAGTGTTATTATATACATCAGATACACATGTGTGATTTAAATTGTTTCCTCCTTTAAAATACTAACGCAATTACTTTGGTGTAGTAGATAGTATTTTTCTTTACTTCTATTTAACTCACTCAACGATCACTGTATATTGTTGTAACAAATTGTAACATTAACATTTAATATAAATTATTTTTTTTCTTTGAAAATATGTCATTTTATTGTGTCCTAATTTTTATATGACACGTCTAAACAAAGTGGCTGTTTCTATACGATATAAGATTACGTTTAATAAATAGGACATTTAAGGAAATTCTTTCTTCGTGTAAGAATACGGATACTTTAATTTTTTGAACCAAAACAATAATACATTTTGAAACACCTTTACTGCCTTTTTTTCGGGCGTCTAAGTAAAAATTTGATAATGGACTGACTTGTGAAAATTATATGGGACTCATTTGAGGACATGCTGTAATTCTAGGATGTATATAATTGAGTTGGATCTGTGCATGGGCCACGATTTTTTCAGACACACCGTGAATAACTATACATCAATAACAAATTTCCAAGAAAACATGTTGCGAATACCGCACAATCTGAGGTGAAAGTTTTCCCTTCACCGCTTATGTTTATTACATCCAGAAATGAGTAGATTACATCTCCCCAACTGCAGAAGCCTGAACTATCTAAAAAAAACTATGATGAACATGTGTGCCGTGGTTAAGAGGCGGATTTCAACTCACTTGAAATATTACATGTTGTAATATACGGCTAATATACTGAGCACTTTTGAAACCCTGCTTAAGACTTACTTTTATGCACATTGTGCATTCTTACACCATATGTGGAATCAACATTATCATTTGCCTCGTCACTTAAGTCAAACGTTCTTCACGGGAAAAACTGAAATTAATAGAAAAGTAAATATTTCATAAATTTGCTATTTATTACACGTAGAAACAAAAACAAAAAAAAACCGAAAGTGAAATAAATTATTTCAGTTTTCACAAATGTTTCCGTATTTTATTTTAGTCCAACGTTAAGACATGGAACCACTTTCCCTGTGTTATTGCCAACTTTATTGGGCGCATGCGAATCTGTGTGCCCGTTAAAATATACGCAGGTAGGGCGAGTGACATTTTTCAAAGGTTGATTTCAAAAGTGCTCTTATTACGAAGAACGGTCTTTACAGCTGTCGACATGAATTTTAGCAAATTGTGGAGACACCAGCCCACACGGAAGCATCAACACAGCGTCGCGAATTATTCAACACTGTGCCACAACTTATGGTCACTAAGGCACCTGACACACGCAGCCGAGTGCTTTATGTAATCCTAGAAGAGGAAGGTAAGAGAGGAGGGATGGGAGATAACGTAGTGCCTTAATGTGGTTCATAAACACTTCTCAAAAAAGACATTTGGTCATGTCTTCAGATTTTCCGAAGTACGTTGTACAAAGCATAGTGGGATGGATATCTAACTATTCGTTCAAATGGTCGTCTGCTAGTCTGGAGAAGACGTAGGAAGCGATTTCGTCCAACAGTTGTACAATGCACGGATTCTTATGGAGGTAGATGTGTAATGGTGTGGGCAGGCATAAGTTTTGACGCGAAAACCGATATCCTGTTCATTTGCAATGGATCCTTAACCGCTCGACGGTACATTGACGAAATCTTAGAGTCGCATGCCATTCCCCAGGTGAGGCAACTTGGAAGAAACGCAGTATTAATGCATGATAATGTTAGAGCGCATGATGCCAACATAGTTTGTAGATTCCTGCAAGAACACCCGTGCAACAAATGGCGTGGCCATCCAGAAGTACCGACATGAAGCCGACCGAACACATCTGGGACCAACCAGAGCACGCATCTGAGAGATAAATCCACCATCCAAACACTACAAGCCCTTGCAGACTCCCTTCTGGAAGAGTGGGGACGTCTGCCTCAACTGAACGTGCCGCGCCTTGTCAGAAGCATGAGAAGGCGCTTTGAAGCTGTTATCCATGCGAGGGATGGCAATACGCCCTATTAAGACGCTTAATTACCACGTAGCCATTTTGGAGTGTGACAAGCAACCACTTAATTTTTTGACACGTTGTGGAATGACGTCGTGTATTGAGAATCTAAAAAACTGTTTTCATTTAAATTCTTAATTATTACAAATAAGATGGTTTGTTTTCCTTACCTGTCTGTTTTCATTTCCATATGTATGCGTATCATAGGGATATGAACATCTAACGACACGACCAAATGTATTTCTTGNTCTTTTACAGTGGGGCTTACATACGTCAAGTTAATTTGGCGCCACAACTGTGGGGCCTAGACAAGCCTACCTCAACATCTAGTGTTATTATATACATCAGATACACATGTGTGATTTAAATTGTTACCTCCTGTAAAGTACTAACGCAATTACTGTGGTGTAGTAGATGGTATTTTTCTTTACTTCTATTTAACTCACACAACGATCACTGTATATTTTTGTAACAAATTGTAACATTAAAATTTAATATAAATTATTTTTTTTCTTTGAAAGTATGTCACATTTTATTGTGTCCTAATTTTTATATGGCACGTCTAAACAAAGTGGCTGTTTCTAAACGATATAAGATCACGTTTAAAAAATAGGACATTTAAGGAAATTCTCTCTTCGTGTAAAAATACAGATACTTTAATTTTTTGAACCAAAACAATAATACATTTCGAAACACCTTTACTGCCTTTTTTTTCGGGCGTCTAAGTAAAAATTTTATAATGGACTGACTTGTGAAAATTCTATGGGACTCCTTTGAGGACATGCTGTAATTCTAGGATGTATATAATTGAGTTGTATCTGTACATGGGCCACGATTTTTTCAGACACACCGTGATAACTATACATCAATAACAAATTTCCAAGAAAACATGTTGTGAATACCGCACAATCTGAGGTGAAAGTTTTCCCATCACCGCTTATGTTTATTACATCCAGAAATGAGTAGATTACATCTCCCCAACTGCAGAAGCCTGAACTATCTAAAAAAAAAAAACTATGATGAACATGTGTGCCGTAGTTAAGAGGCGGATTTCAACTCACTTGAAATATTACATGTTGTAATATACGGCTAATATACTGAGCACTTTTGAAACCCTGCTTAAGACTTACTTTTATGCACATTGTGCATTCTTACACCATATGTGGAATCAACATTATCATTTGCCTCGTCACTTAAGTCAAACGTTCTTCACGGGAAAATCTGAAATTAATAGAAAAGTAAATATTTCATAAATTTGCTATTTATTACACGTAGAAACAAAAACAAAAAAAAACCGAAAGTGAAATAAATTATTTCAGTTTTCACAAATGTTTACGTATTTTATTTTAGTCCAACGTTAAGACATGGAACCACTTTCCCTGTGTTATTGCCAACTTTATTGGGCGCATGCGAATCTGTGTGCCCGTTAAAATATACGCAGGTAGGGCGAGTGACATTTTTCAAAGGTTGATTTCAAAAGTGCTCTTATTACGAAGAACGGTCTTTACAGCTGTCGACATGAATTTTAGCAAATTGTGGAGACACCAGCCCACACGGAAGCATCAACACAGCGTCGCGAATTATTCAACACTGTGCCACAACTTATGGTCACTAAGGCACCTGACACACGCAGCCGAGTGCTTTATGTAATCCTAGAAGAGGAAGGTAAGAGAGGAGGGATGGGAGATAACGTAGTGCCTTAATGTGGTTCATAAACACTTCTCAAAAAATTAATTTGGTCATGTCTTCAGATGTTCCGAAGTACGTTGTACAAAGCATAGTGGGATGGATATCTGACTATTCGTTCAAATGGTCGTCTGCTAGTCTGGAGAAGACGTAGGAAGCGATTTCGTCCAACAGTTGTACAATGCACGGATTCTTATGGAGGCAGATGTGTAATGGTGTGGGCAGGCATAAGTTTTGACGCGAAAACCGATATCCTGTTCATTTGCAATGGATCCTTAACCGCTCGACGGTACATTGACGAAATCTTAGAGTCGCATGCCATTCCCCAGGTGAGGCAACTTGGAAGAAACGCAGTATTAATGCATGATAATGTTAGAGCGCATGATGCCAACATAGTTTGTAGATTCCTGCAAGAACACCCGTGCAACAAATGGCGTGGCCATCCAGAAGTACCGACATGAAGCCGACCGAACACATCTGGGACCAACCAGAGCACGCATCTGAGAGATAAATCCACCATCCAAACACTACAAGCCCTTGCAGACTCCCTTCTGGAAGAGTGGGGACGTCTGCCTCAACTGAACGTGCCGCGCCTTGTCAGAAGCATGAGAAGGCGCTTTGAAGCTGTTATCCATGCGAGGGATGGCAATACGCCCTATTAAGACGCTTAATTACCACGTAGCCATTTTGGAGTGTGACAAGCAACCACTTTATTTTTTGACACGTTGTGGAATGACATCGTGTATTGAGAATCCAAATAACGCTTTTCATTTAAATTCTTAATTATTACAAATAACATGGTTTGTTTTCGTCACGTGTCTGTTTTCATTTCCATATGTATGCGTATCATAGGGATATGAACATCTAACGACACGACCGAATGTATTTCTTGNTGTCTGTTTTCATTTCCATATGTATGCGTATCATAGGGATATGAACATCTAACGACACGACCGAATGTATTTCTTGAGCAGTGTTTTTTTCTGGTTGCACACTTGGCTAGGTCGAGTAGTACAAGCAAGGGCGTGGAAATACGTGGACTCGGTGTGTGTTGTGGAGGGGGTAGAGGGAGATTTGAAGTGGCACGTACCCCTGGGACGGCGACAGCAGAGGAATACGTCAGGGACCAGATAAGGAAGCAGGCAGGAGCCGGAGGGGACAGAAATCGCTCCCTTGATAAAACAGCCAGCAACAAGGTTTATCGCCTCAGCTGCGCAGGACGGGAAGGCCCCGCCAACTTTTGTCGAGTCGGCGAAAATATTGTTGCCCGTCCTTGCCGCTCCGGTACTAGGAAGCGACAGATTGTCGGTTTTTCAAAGTTAACTGAGCAGTTCTGAAAGCTGTGCTCAGAATCTAATTTTCTCATTTTTGGGACCGTGGTGGTGTAGTGGTCAGGCCACTCATCTCACATGGGCGAACCAGGTTCAATTCCTGGCGGGGTCTCTCCTAAAATTTCGCATGTGGGTATAATGCCGGACGATGGCACTGATCGGCGGGTTTTCTCAAGGATCTCCAGTTTCCCCCCGCCCTTGCATTCCGACGTTGCTCCATACTTACAACACTTCACCACTCATCGGCTCTCAATATCCCAATGTTAAGGCTCGGCTTTACCTCTTTTGCAGTAATTCTTCGCTTTTGCTTCCTAATTTCCGATTCGTAGTAATTACTGACAATGTACGATTATAGAAAATTTTCCTTTTACGAGTTGTTTAATATCTTTCTGCGTAATTTTAATTGTGTGTGTAATCTGCTTGTTGTAAAATGTCAGGAAAATATGTATAGTTTATCAATATGTTTCTGCTTTTTAGCAAGCAGGAAATAACACACAGTGAAAACTAGACACCAAAGTATTAAATTATTAAATTGTAAATTTTCTATAATCAAACGTTTCCAACAATACCTCTGAAACAGAAATTATGACACAAAAACTAACAATTTCTGCATAATGGGTGAACCCGAGACTTATGAGAAATGAGAAAAGTACCAAGTGATTATATATTAATTCATTGCCTTACATTGCTTGTAATAATATCGAGCTGTAACAGTCATAATTTTGCGAGAAATTCAGTTTCTCGTGAATGGATGCCGAAGTCTTGAGAGGTCTCGTCGCAATACTTCCTCATGACCGGATTTAGCCTTAATGGGTTTATAAGCTTACCTAAGGGTTCTTCTTAACAGCTTGAAGCTATGACCGGTATCCACTTCAAGGTGGTAGCTTATATTACTCCGCCTGCTCGCGCACGTGGAAACATGGGATCTTTTTTTTTTCTATGGCAGTGAAATGCCGTTTAGCTGCAGGTGGCCCATTTTGGAGAGAGAAGAAAACGAAATCATATTTTGTTTCCCATTACTTTCACCAACATGCTCGTCGGCCTTTACAGAAAATACATACATAAGCGAGCGAGCTATCAAATAAGTGCTATCGCTATCCTATGCTGGGGTATGACAAAAAAGGNACCGTTTAGCTGCAGGTGGCCCATTTTGGAGAGAGAAGAAAACGAAATCATATTTTGTTTCCCATTACTTTCACCAACATGCTCGTCGGCCTTTGCAGAAAATACATACATAAGCGAGCGAGCTATCAAATAAGTGCTATCGCTATCCTATGCTGGGGTATGACAAAAAAGGCTGGAGGAGACATTTAAATTGGTTTTAGGTTAATCAAATGTTCTGCTTAACTTGTCGAATAACTGTGAAGATTCATGTAAGATATTAAAAAAAGTTATAAACTTTCTAACAACATACTGAGAAAGTTTGTTGATAGTAACGCAGTTTTTAATAATTATTAGGTAGGTACTTCAGTTCCCTGTTGAATATATGTATACCAAATTAATTACTATTTCAAGCTTTAGAGGCCTTGAGATGTACGCCATACAGAATTTGTCAGGTTAGCTTGACATTCATCTTGCAACTCTACTTGAAATGTATTAGTTGTGTGGCCGACTATCAACACATGCGTCATGAGTTGTTAGCTGTCAGAACCACCTTTGCTTTTGCGGTATTCAAAACAAAATTAATTTTAGCTACGTATTTCTTATATGCCGGTTAAAATTTGACGTTTGTCATTAAGAAATAATAACTCTTCTTTCTACTGATTTTTCGTTTCTCGATACGGACGCGGTGACACTTCAGACATATTGTACAACAATGGTTACTTGGGTGGTTTTCCCCTCGAAACAAAATAACAAATAATAATATTTTCAAGCCGTGAGTACATACAATTGTGTATGCATATAGGATAAAACATTAAAGGACGCTATAAATAATTTAATTGTCTACGCCTGACTTTAGAAATTAGATAGCACTGCAGGAACTATTTTCTGCCGCAGTCATACTGAGAAGCGACTAGTCTGTCTGGCTTTGACTTGTCACTGGTACTGTTCATCTCGACTATTACCTTGGAATGGATGAAGTTCAGTATAACCGTTTAAGAATGTGCGAGACGAAGATTGATTACTCCAAATACGTTACGTAAAATACAGATTTTTGTCAGCCAGCATAAAAATAATTTAAGAAAGGGCAATTATAGACAACGATTTTTTCCAACTTTATGAGAAAATATTTTGCGAAATATTTTGCTTATCAGATTGCTCCGCATGTCATATAACGAAATACGGCTAAAGAAGTAGCTCGGCAGAAACACAATACTCTGGTAAAATATTTGCTCAAAGAGTTAGTAAAAACATTTATGTAGGATTGCCCTTTCGTGATTTTTTATGTTTTAGCTTCCATAAACTTGTAAATGCGATAAAAGAGTATCGCTTCAATTTAAATTTCACACGCTCTTAATTTTGGACACTTGACGAGTTTACGCACTTTGTATGTCACTTTGCCAAAAGGCAAACGTGTCAGTATTACCATTGTTCACTTCTGGAGAACGAAATTTTCATATAACCAGGCGTTCGTGTTTTAGGAATATGGTCAATTATAAACTTGCAAATTTTAAACCACGTAAGCACGAAAATAATTGTTTCAAAACAAAATTTATTGGTAAAATCGACAAATTTAACTGGTTCTCTTTCTGTCACTAATCAGCCGATCTGCTTATAATAAATGGTAGCATGTTTCATGCTATTGGAAAGTCATTGGTATATTCCTGTCTGCGAAACGTGATACGAAAATATTTATTATTAAAGTCTTTAATTAAAAATATGGTTGTGTAACTGTGCTAGAGTGTGTATACATAAGTGTGTTTATATACACACGTAACTATGTCGTAATTTTCTATTTCTCACATGCTACTCATTACATTGCTTCTTTCCACCACAGCCAGTAAGCAGGCAGTGGACGTCTTCACTGTTTACCGTAGGCAGCAGAAACTCTCATTTCATCTTATTTATTTTTATAATTGTGGCAAAAAGTGTCAAATAGAACAATTACACCGTAAATACCCTTCCCTCAAAGATAAAATACTTTCGTACCAATTAACCCGGTTTACATGAGTTACTATATAAAGTGATTATTGAACTCAGATTCTCAGAATAAGTTACCACATGCAAGTGGGTATGATTCGTAACGTGGTTATTCATTCGGCTTTTTTCTTCGGAAACGTTATTAATTTCCAGTTATGGTTCCACGTGCACGCTACCTTTGTCATAACTTTGTTTTGTGCTTTTTCTATCCCAAGGGAAATTTTTGCTTCTCTTGCATTTTACATTCCCCTAACGGGAAATATTTTTATTTTCATATTCGTTTTGAAAGAAAGAAAATTAAATAGATCGTGAATACGAATATGCATTTTTATGTAGGTATATAATTTAGGTTATTTAAGAGACGGTGCATTATTACGAATAGTTTATTAACTTTGTTCTCAACCTCAAATTTTTAAAATATTTCAGCAATGTGTCTGAAAGATTGCTTAATCGCTTATGTTTAACCAAATAATACACAAGTGATTCACTCGCTCTTGGCCCTTGATGTTCTTTGATAAATATCAAACAGTTGGACGTAACGTATGTGATACGGACATACCCTCGTGTATGAGAAGCATGGTGACGTCACAGAAAATGTTGGAAATGGTTACCATTAGCTTTAGTGCATGCCTGCACCCGCCTTTCCATGTCACGGAAAAGGCTACCAACACGTCAGAAGCCCCGCCGTCAATTTCCCTCCGAACGCTGGCTTGTAGTTCCGTTATAGTCCGTGGCTGGTTGTGAAACACTATCTCTTTCAGCGTGCTCCACAGGCAGAAATCCGATAGGGTACGGTCAGGAGATTTGGGTGGCCGAAGTCCTTTGGAAATTACACGTTATCCAAAGAAGGGCACAGTTTCTCTCATGCTGGAGTTGTACACTGGAGAGCAAAAAAAAACTTGTATTTTCATGCGTATGCAAATAACAGAGGTATGGAACCAATCAGAGTAACGCGATGCGGTATGCAACGCCTATATAAGACAACAAGCGTCTGGCAAAGTTGCTAGATCGGCTACTGCTGCTACAATGGTAGGTTATCAAGATNGAAGTCCTTTGGAAATTACACGTTATCCAAAGAAGGGCACAGTTTCTCTCATGCTGGAGTTGTACACTGGAGAGCCAAAAAAACTTGTATAGTCATGCGTATGAAAATAACAGAGGTATGGAACCAATCAGAGTAACGCGATGCGGTATGCAGCGCCTATATAAGACAACAAGCGTCTGGCAAAGTTGCTAGATCGGCTACTGCTGCTACAATGGTAGGTTATCAAGATTTAAGTGAGTTTGAACGTGGTGTTATAGTCGGCGCACGAGAGATGGGACATAGCATCTCCGAGATAGCGATAAAATGTGGATTTTCGCGTACGACCATTTCACGAGTGTACCGTGAATATCGGGAATTCGGTAAAATATCAAATCTTCGACATCGCTGCGGCCGGAAAAATATCGTGAACGAACGGGACAAACGACGACTGACGAGAATCATTAAACGTGGCAGACGTGCAACCCTTTCTCAAATTTGCGCAGATTGGATTTGTGGACTGCCCTGAAGGATTCATGGTGTGAATTGCCTCCTGCATACCTTCAGACATTAGTCGAGTCCATGCCACGTCGTCATACGGCACTTCTGCGTGCTCGGGGGGTAGCATACACGATATAAGGCAGGTGTACCATTTATTTATTTTTTTGGCTCTTCAGTGTATGTTGTCAGTCGCACATTGTTACAGCAAGTATGCTTGGGCTGTGCCAGTTCGTTGGAAACATGGCAACGATGTAAACAATGCAAAGAAGACTGTTTTGCAAGACAGAGGAGCCCCTTAGCATTAACAGACTGGCATATGGCGAAAATTCTTCAATCCTACATTTGGGTGCTGATGATGCTGCATGGAGTAATGCATTACATTACCCATAGCTGTATTAAGGCATCCATTGTGGAACAGTTTAATCGTACTTTGAAAACTAACGTGGAGAACATTTTCGTCTTGTAAAATTTACTAGTAGGTGGTCATGTTGCATCGCTTGCTGATGCACTACAACCACCGAGTACATTGTACTATGTGTATGAAACCTGTGGACATTAAGGATACTTCTTTGCTGCACACTGTGTACAATTTTGAGATGAGGGTAGACACTGAGAAGTCAAGAAAATGCATCGGTGTCTATGTTCGTATTTNACTGTGTACAATTTTGAGATGAGGGTAGACACTGAGAAGTCAAGAAAATGCATCGGTGTCTATGTTCGTATTTCGATAGACAAGGACACATTTTCCAAATGTTATGAACCGAATTAGAGCACTAAAGTATACAGGATTGTCAAGATATTCCATTACTAACCAAGGACCTGTTTTCTTAAAGACTTGTATTGTACTTTACTCCATATATATTTTTATGATCAAGATATACAGATTACAATATTCCCCGAAATATATTTTGTTGAAAAAGTCCATCGGCAGTCGGGCTATCGACTTCTTTCAAAGTGGCTCAGCTTCTATCCCCGATACAAGAGTTGAATACAGCTATCCGCAATCACCGATTGGTAATTGGATGCTGCATTACAAGAGAGAGAGAGAGAGAGAGAGAGAGGGAGATAAATGGATGTTTGAATATTTGAATATATTTGGATGTACCCTACTGTTTTTTATTAAAGAAAGAATTTGAATAATGTTTATTTATAATTATTCTTTGTGTTTTTATGTATTTGTCATTTCTTAAACTTGTAGTCAGAAAAGTGCATACTGACTGGAACGTGATCGTATGTTGTCTGTTGCAGGGAGAGTTCGTTTTCACGACTCCAAGCAGGGGATTTATATTTCTGTTCTGGTCGGAAATACTTGACTGTGTCCCATAAGATTTAATCTTGGAACTGTAGTGCTTTTGTGCTTTCGCGAGGGATAAATATGCGTGTTAGGGTAAATGCTATTGCAGCTGCACGTGTCTTTCGACGACGTGAGTGGGGGTCTGCCACCTGCCCACCACCGCCACCATACTAGTTGGGCAAGGAGAGATCACGTTAATCGGATGCCCCATAAGATTTCATTTTGGAAGGGTAGTGCTTTTGTGTTTTGAGAGATAAATATGTGAGTTAGGGTGGGCGCTATCGCAGCTGCGTATTTGTTTCTGGAATTTTTTTGTGCGTCGAAACGCTCTGTGTTTCGACGGCAGGGTCCGCTACCACCCGCTACCGCCACCCTACTGGTTGGGTAAGGAGGGATGGCATTCATCTGTAGTTATACACAAGCATTTCCTTGTAATCTGTGATCATGGTTGGGGTACATTGCAGGCTCCTTGGCTATAACTAATGATCTCGTAGGAAGCTTTACTAAAGTGTTGGGGCTTTGGGACCACCACCCACGAGAATTTTTGTAGGTACGTGTATGCAGGATCTGTGGTGCACTTGAATTTATGATAATTTTTTAATCCCGTAGCTGGTTGTTACACAGCTGTGATGTCTACACTCGTGCAGCTGGCATCCATGACGTGCAGTCTAGGACCGCGTGTGCGGCCAGTTTCGCTCCGTACTGTACAGACAAGATGTAGATAACAGAAGTTTGTGTGCTTGCGCATGATCAACACATATGCACATCACTGCGCAATTCTCTCTATGGATGCATATAACTTTTATGTAGAGACACGACCTGCCCAAATGTTATATAAATATAAATTTTATTTTCTGAATAATAGAATTACGATATTTTTATTTAAACAAGCGGCATGTCTGTGTGTGTGTATGATTGCATGTTACATGCGAATGTAGTTTTAATTAGTTGCTAGTGCTCACGTGGACTGGAATAGGCTTAGTACAAGTGCTATTAATTTTTTATATAATTTTTACACATAAAAGTGTGTGCATGCGAACGCTGTGCCTGCCAGTTTTCTTATATATGTATTCGACATTAAACGCCATATTTTTTTGTGATGACAAATTTATTATCTGTGAAGTGTGTAGGCCAATGCGAGTATTTACTTTATTTCATCTCCTAACACTCTCCATGCAATGGTGGTCGTGCGGCTAGACGTCGGACTGGCAACCGAAGGGTGGTCAGATCCAAGCCGCATGGTTACAAGCAATTTTTTGATATAACCTGCATTGAAACGAGTGTGCGTAAGTGCGAGGGCCGCAGCCTGCCATGCGCCGGAATTCGACCTTACACGACTCTGCCCCTAATGGCTGCCGACGGTACTCAAAAGGACGCCACCAGCGCATCCCTGCTGGCGACGAGTGAACCAACACACAAGATGGCCGCATCAATACCACTGCTCCTATCTGCGAGCAGTAGAACTTGGGATCAGCACAATCTGGTGGCGGGCGCGAGAAATAAAGATTGCTGCCTACAGCAGAAGACTGTTGGCAGATGCGTGAGTTAAAGATGAAGGATTTGAAGAGCAAGAGAAAGAGAGAAATGGGAAGGGAGACAAGAAGGAATTAAAAGACCAGAGAGAAAAAGGAAACCATAAGGAATGTGAGAAAAGCATCGGATAGATCAGGAGAATGAGAAAAGGTGTGGGAGATAGACACGAAGTAATGAGAGAGCATGAAGAAATAACCTCGCAAAATTAAAGAGTATGAAATAAAAAAATTGGAATGCAAGAGAATGAAAAATAAGGTAGAATGATAGAGCAGGAGGTTGGGAATAGGGAAGAAAGGGGAATTCCAAGGGAAAAATTGGAAATGTCGTGGGGAAAACAACATGGACGCTGCTGACGAGGAATGACAGAGCATGTGGTTTCGACATGACGTCATCCAAGATTGCTGCCGTGGCACCCTGGAACACCCAACTGATGCCTGGTGGCATATAACATACATTTTATAACTACTATCTCTATCCACGGCTGTGTTGAAAAAGTACGGGCGAATAATGCAGCGCCTTGATGAAGCCTACAGCACTACCATATTTTTCATCAATAAAAGATTTTTGATGGAAAGTGTGAGAATGTTCGGAGAAGTGCTAAAAATGTCCTCCGCCATCGTCTGTGCGTTGGCCACAGCAGCGTAACATTTAGGCATGTAGATAGTATTGTCTACGTGCTAGGCACTGTATCTCTTCAGCCTAACCTTTGTTCACATGTTACTACACGAAAATGGTGGGTCTTGGGCAGGTGAAACAAAAGAGCCATTTTTATTAATTAGTTCATAATGCTCAATGAACTTGTATCAAATGTTCATAATTCCTGACGTTAAAAAGTTGTATACAATTAGATGGTGGCTTCCCTAGATATTTTCATTACGGTGAGAGGTATTAATAACAGTTTGTACTTTGATTGAACATCCCGAAAGAATTGTTAATAATTTTTACTTCGTTTCAAATATTTCCCAAAAAAAATACAGTTTAAAAATTCGATTTGATAAGGGTTTATATCTGCCTTAATATGCAGTTGAAGTAAAAACTAGCTTACATATTTCCCACATGATTTTTCATAAGAAATCACCTCACGAAGTCAACTTCCACCCTACTCCAATAAAAATATATACGCACACACACACACACACACACACACACACTCACACGCTGATCAAATATCGCAAGTAATTTTGATCTCAAAACATAAAACATTTAAATTTTTAAATTGCACTTTAAAATAATTTTAATAACGGCCAAGATTTTATTTACTTAATTAGGAACGTGACTAACAGGAATAAAACTGTAGAACGTAATGTTCTTTTTTTTTTTTTTTGTACCTCTCTGCACATGATACGGATATTGCCATTAAATAAGATCAATTAAACAAATATATACATATAAAAGAGCTTATTTCCATTCTCACCTTTGTTCCATATTTATGTGAATCCACGCTATTGTCCCTTGCAAGGTTAGGCTACACATCTTAGCTCCTTTAAGCCTCTTAGAGTTTCTCTTCTTAATTGGGTTAAAAATAAAGTATTCTTCTCCCCTTCCCCCTCCACTAATCTACGAGATTTATGGTGCGCTCATTTTACTCGAATTCCTGTTTCTTCAATGTGTGAAACAAAGATATACGCTGATATTAAAAAAAACCAATGCTCTCACTAAGTCTTGTTAATGTAATTTCAGCATTACAATTTTGATCGGGACAGTTGCATTATCGTAATATAGTAGCATTACCTCTTCTATAATAACCGTAGCATTATAACTGTATCCCTGCCAGAGAAGAATCCTTTTTACGAATCAGCAAAATTATGAAAACTTTAGTATATTGTTTTATTTATGCGAATGCTTAAAATAACAAGAAGTTACTGGTATAACTAATAAACCTATTTTCCTCAAAATGGGTGCAAATAATTTTCAAATAAGTTCTTAAAAGCTGATTTAATAGGTAGGACTTTACTTCTCTTTGAAAGCAATAACATTATAAATGAAACAACAAACGTACGCAACAGTAGTGAGACAATTATAAATAC
>NQII01001215.1:0-15569 GCA_002778355.1 Clitarchus hookeri
CACACACTCACACGCACACACACTCACGCACACACACACTCGCACAAGCGCACACACACACTCACTCACGCACACACACGCACACTCACTCACGCACGCACACGCACAGATAGTGCGATATTTCCTGTCGCCTGGTCGACATCGGCGACCAAACATTTGAGGCGAGCGAATAGAAAAATAAAGTGAACCCTCGGTTTAACAGACAAACGAAGGGGATTGTGGTCTGCCCGCTGTTGTTGCGGATAGGCTGGCATTGCTGAGTTAAATGTATGCAGTTACTTTGTTGGTGACAGTACAATGATACATCCGTTAGGCTTGTGTCGTTGGCATATATGTGACAAATAGCACTGTCTTATTATAATTTTTTAACATTCGTAACCAGAGAACGTGCTTTCTTAGTTCAGCGCATTAACACGCTCGGCCCCCTCTGCGATGGATGAACCATTCTCAAAATTACGGATATTAAACAGTGGCGACTAAATATTTTGGTATGGCTAGTGCTTTCGGACCTAACGTGTCATGCCGTGTGTGTGTGTGTGTGTGTGTGTATGCTGCGTGCAATCTTGGTAATAGTTTAACGGTCATCACAGGTATGTTGAAATGCCCTGCCGTAGTACGATGAACGTAGTAGCGGGGTGAAGTGATTTGGGCGGCTCTTAACCATCGAGGTCTTGAGAGCCGACGAGAGTGAAGCGAGGCGAGTACGGAGCAGCGCCGGAATGAAACGGCTGGGGAAACGGGAGATCCCAGAGAAAACCCGCCGACCAGCTGCATCGTCCCTCACGACTGCTATTTGCGAAAATCCGGGAGTGGCCCGGCTGGGGATTGAACCCGGTTCGCCTTGATGACAGGCGAGCAGTCTAACCGNACAGGTATGTTGAAATGCCCTGCCGTAGTACGATGAACGTAGTAGCGGGGTGAAGTGATTTGGGCGGCTCTTAACTATCGAGGTCTTGAGAGCCGACGAGAGTGAAGCGAGGCGAGTACGGAGCAGCGCCGGAATGAAACGGCTGGGGAAACGGGAGATCCCAGAGAAAACCCGCCGACCAGCTGCATCGTCCCTCACGACTGCTATTTGTGAAAATCCGGGAGTGGCCCGGCTGGGGATTGAACCCGGTTCGCCTTGATGACAGGCGAGCAGTCTAACCGCCTCGACCACCGCGGCCCCGATGCACGTAGTAATTCGCTTCGCGAGTGTGCGGTGGACGGAGTATAAACCACGTCGGCAGTATTACGGCGAACTGAGTATACGCTGTCCTATTGTACGCGTGCCCCTCCACGAAGCGATGCATTGGAAAACGTCGGCAAATGTCGCCCGGAAGTGGTTTTATCTTGCTGTGGGTGCCGCTCGCCATGGTTGCCAACTGTGCGGCAGGGACGAATTACGTTCTATGTTGTTTGTCCACAGTGACGTAAGCATTTTCGAAATCGTCCTTTACAAAAAAAATATTTCCCCGTTATCCGCATATTAAATTGCTACGTTACACATTGGCATGCAAGTTTGCTATTTAAGTTACAGATAATGAATTAAAATAGATCTCAACAACTGGTGTTGTTTTGCGTGCGTAACATTTAAATTATGCCAGATGCTGTTAGTACTGCTTGTTTGATACAAATCAGAGGGCAGATATGCATGTTAGTAACACACTTAAGCTGGACTTACAAACTTCTGTCTTACCCATCAGTCAGTCATCCGTCTATTTTTTCGTCCTCTAGTTTGAAAGAGTTTCGCAACAATCCGTCGTCCGTAAATACTTCTGTACGGCAAAATTTCAGTGTGACAACCTAACATCGTGATATTTCCTTAGTTGGAGGTATATTTTGGTCGGAAATACGTCTTCAAGAGAGAAACATTTTTGGGGCGATAATTTTTTTTTACGTGATACGAATTTGTACTGAATTATTGTTCACATTTTAAATTCCTGAATTTACAACCAAAGATAATACATATACACATATATACCCCACCGCCTTGCATTTTATTTCAAAGGGCATGTTCGTGTCCGCGGAATGGCGTCAGAAGGCGGTGGCCCAACCGTAAGTCCCTCGAAAGTTTGAAGTTCGAGAAATATTTTACGGATCGACGGATAGAAAAAAAAAGCTGCCCTGCGATTGGTTGAAGATCACGTGACCGCCGGAAGGACGGACGGGCGAATGACTGATGGGTTTGAGTCCAGCCTTACATTCTAAGAATTCCCGGCGCATGAACGAAGCGAATAGGCACATAGCAATATTAATATTTACATGTGGCAGAAGGATACAATACAAGGAAAAGTAGATCCTAAGCAGGGTTATCAGAAGACGTGAACAACCTGTACGTCTAGCGTGTATGTGTTTAGGGTGTTCACGGTTAATTGAGCATTTTTTAAATAAACATCACGGTTTTTACCTGCCTATAATTTAACGGGCACACTCACTGACATGCGCCCTGTAAAGTTGGCAACGACGTAGGGAAAGTAGTTCCACGTCATTGGCGTTGAAATAAAAATGGTAGTTAACATTTGTGAATACAGATTTTTTTTTTGCTCTCTGTTTTCTTTAACGCGTCGAGTTTAAGAATTAAATTTGTAAAATACTTACTTTTCTTACAATTTTACAGTTTCACGTAACCGACGCATGAATTAAGTGCTGAGGGCCCCCCGGCAATGTTCGTTTCACATATGGCGGAAGAATACTCAAAATTATATTCAAGTAGATCGTAAGCAGGGCTTTCAGAAGTGCTCAGTTTACTGTGAACAGTCTGCACGCACCTGTCGCGAATGAGTTAACGCCCGTGAACTGTATCACTGGGGAGAAGCGACGTTCCTGTTTTGTTTCTCGCGTTCCGGGCGTAGATAACGTTTGCCTGCTGCACTGTGATCTGCACACGAACCAAACTTTTCACAGTCGACGGAATGCTTCAAACAGCTGTTCCATTTTTCTATTTTACCTTGACATCGTGTTGCTCTCGTGGGTAAATTTCGCTATTTGGTGCATCTTGACAGATAAAATTATTTCAGTCCTCTTTCTTACATGGCTGAGTACGAACGTTACTATGCTGATACCATTTACAGTGATACTGCTGTAGTAGTCCGTATTCACGGTTACTTCCAACAACGAGCGTTACTACGTTGATACAATTTACAGTGATACTACTGTAGTCCGTATTCGCGGTTACTTCCAACAACCAACGTTACTACGCTGATACCATTTACAGTGATACTACTGTAGTCCGTATTCACGGTTGCTTCCAAAATGCCGAAAACCCTGCTTATGTTCTACTTACAAGCCATTCCTCCTCCTCATGCAAACAAAGTCTACAAAATCACACCAAAGGGACAGCGTACTGCATTCTTGCCCACTCAGTTGAATAATATTTTGCATGAGAATTATTTATTACTAGGCATTACCAACACGTCTATATTCTCTCAGGTTTTGTTCACATTAATTATAAATATATTAATATTTATGTATAAATGAAATATTGATATTTGTATATAGATATAAGCTAATGTTCAATTCAACCAAAAATAAACGTCATACTTTTTATATAACGTTTGTAATATGTGACATATTTTGGAAACAACCAAACACGTCATACATAAGGTAATTTTTCAAAAGTTTGATTTGAAAAGTGTGAATATACTGCGACCATACCATATATATTCTTCATATATTAAATTACTGGAAGAGATATTTGTGTGTAATGTGCAGTGACACTAAATGCTACAGAGCTAAGTAAAATATTGTAATACATATAGATGCATTTATCTTTATAGCCTGATTCGGAGAGGTTGAATGTCGAAATTTACCTGAACAGAAGATAATAAATTTATGTGTCTAATTTATTTACAGTATCAGACTAGACACATAAAAATAAGCACAAATTTCCGTTTCCACAATTTAACCGACTGTTACTAGTGTCTCCTTTTTTTTTTGGCGAAAATATTNTTGGTGAAAATATTCCATTAGGGTCATTCCACATGAAATCATCCAGGGAGGGTTGCATGACATTTTTTTTAAAATTCTGATAACTTTTTAAGTGATTTAGGTGTATAAATTATTAACAAAAATAATTAAAAATTCATTTTTGCGTTAGTTTTTAAATTGCAGCAACTATTTGACCATGGCCGAAGCAATATTTTCAGAATGTCAACATTTACGAAATGCTAAGTATCTCAGAATGTATAAGAGCTGAGACTTGAAATAAAAACCAATTTGTAGCTTAAATAATCTTATTTTTTGTACATTAATAAACTTTACCCTCTTTCTAATCACAGCATCCAAGCATATGTACCTAATATTGAGCATGTTTTTTGTTCAAAATCCGATTTTCAAACCAAATTTTCTATGAGAAGGAAGTAAGTCTAAAAGTAAAGTTTAAAAAAATATAGGAAACTATTATAATAAATTGAATTATACGTGGGTACAGTCGTAATTTTAGGTATGATCAAATGCATTTTCTAACGTAGTGCGTTCTGGTAGACTATCGTTCGTGACCTAGAGGAATTCCGCGTGCAGATGTTGGCGACGCTGGGTGGGGCTCCATTTGCGAGCGGACGGCGAGTGTACAGCGGTGACTCACGGCTGCTCGGCACTTGATCTCTCTGTGCTTCTCCGGGTAACCTGTAGCCCCGGCCCCTGCAGGCTGCAGGTATAGGCCACGCCCACTGCGACCTCCTGCGTGCAGCTGCGCTTGCACCTGGTGCAAGGCCCCCCCCCCGCAATTACTACATGCGGTGTGTAGTTTTCCCTTTCGCGTTCGTACATACTTTGTCAACCTTTCTAACCCCTTCAGCCACAAAGGAAGCCCCTCGACCAGTCTCTCTCTCTCTCTTCTATACGCTCTTCTCGGTAACTTAACAGCACGTTTGATAGCATTATGCACACCGGACATTGTTCCGCCATGCGTAAAATTAACTGTATTCATGCGCCAGTCAAGTGAAACGTAAAAATAAAAATAAAATATATTTTACAAATTCGTTGATTCTTACAGGCGAGAAAGTGTGTGTGTACGCGTNAAAAAATTTTCTGGCCCGTGTTAACCGTTTGCGCACGAATCACGAAGGTTTGGTGTCGGAGTTACTTAGTCCTTAGTGGCTTGGTCAAAGACGGAAACGTCACCAGAAGCCAATGGAGTTACAACAACAGCTGAGGTGTGTATATAGTATTGGAGTCTACTGTGTGCTCCGATTTTTACGTGAAAAATCACTAGCCCTAGTTATGAACGATTCACCTGTGCCGTCCATCGCAGAAACATTGTGTCTTGGTCGCTGTTTTTACGTACTTATTGATAAAAACTACACCGGGTGGTCATACTGCACTGAGCAACGTTTATTATTGGCTGGCTCCCTGCCAGAGATGCAAATTTTCCAGAAAATTCGTGCGCCAGAACAAAACACATTTATGTTCTGGATTTTCCGGAAAAAAATTGGAAACTTTGAAAAAATTGCTATAGTAAATAAACTTTTTTTAATAATAAATTATACCGCTCTTTTTTTATTTTTGTTTGCAAAACTTGTAGTAACTATTAAATTAACTACATTACAACGCTTTAAGTTTTTTTTAGAGTATGACTTTGCTTTTGTATTATATATTTTTTAAAATTCTACAGAGTCATGAATAATTCAAATTGTATGATTATTTACCCAGAACATTAAAAAAATGTTTGAATCAGAAAGTGAATATGACTGATATGGATCAATGCATTAAATTGTCTTTTGTCTGATGAAGACTAAACAAATGTTTTAATTTTTTTTTGCAACACTTTTACTGACTAACAGCTTAACTCTGTCACGCTCACATCACAACAGTGCCTCACGTTTTAAAATAAATGATAGTATTCTTGTATTTTTGTTTGTTATAACCAGCAATAACTAGTAATTTAACTATATTACGACAGAACTTTACGTTTTTAAGAATACAACTGTGCTTTTGTACCATATTCAAAATTTGGTATTTTAGAGATCTCGGAAAATTCCAATCTTCCTCTATTTCTCAAGGTTGTCTAAAATAAACAGAAAAAATCTTGTTTTTCCCAAAGTTTCCCGTTTTCCCAGACTATTTTCATCTCTTACTGCCGGCCAATTGAAAGCCGAGTTCACAGTACTAAATTCAAATTTCCTTTCATGCTTGACACGATATACAATCCATCGCGTTCATTTGCTGATTTTTACAACTATTCACTATTGCATTCAAGACGATGTCTGTGGATGAGATGAAGTGCTGTCGTAAGATCACGATTAAAAACGATGAAAAACATGGAACTGTACATCTGCGAATTTGATCTTCAAAGATGCATATGTATTTGTACAATTGCATTATGCAAGCTGCAGTTGGTCATAGTTGCTCAAACGGTTAAGCTTTTTTTGCATGCGGCAGAGGAATACCTTGAAAGTAGAACGTTAGCAGAGTTTCAGAAAAGTCGGATGTAGACTTATCATGAATTGACTATAGTTAGTGGCGTCTTTTTTTTTCTTTCTCGAAATGATTTCAGGACAAGTTAGGTTCCAACGCACTCTAGTTCAGAACCGCTTTCGTGATTGGATTATTTNTTTTTTCTTTCTCGAAATGATTTCAGGACAAGTTAGGTTCCAACGCACTCTAGTTCAGAACCGCTTTCGTGATTGGATTATTTGAAATGTCACGCGCCTTGTCCGTCTGCCCGCGAATCACGGGCGATCAGTATCTGAGAAACTTAATTCTGATTGGTTCACTCATGTAACAAACTGTCTTCGCACAAAGACAAGCGGCCAATAGTCAAATGAAGACTGCAAGTGTGCACATAGGATTTTGAAGTCTAGCCTCCGCGTAAAAAGTTTTTTTTTAAAACGTGCCCTAACTCTTAGTCTCCCAATCAAGTACCCGTTCACATGTAACTGGTAAGGCAAACTTAAATTGTTCCACTTCAGATGGTATAAAATATTATTATTCAATATTATTATTGATGATTAGAGACCTCAAAAATTCTCGAGTTCAATGACCTGCAGGCTAGACTCTACAGTTTTATGTGCAAATATGCTGATATCAACTGCGCGTTGGTTGTCTGCTGTCGCACTGGAAGNAGGCTAGACTCTACAGTTTTATGTGCAAATATGCTGATATCAACTGCGCGTTGGTTGTCTGCTGTCGCACTGGAAGGCGACAATTGGACACCGTTCTCCAGGAGGTGTCAAATACCGCGTGGACCAATGGCTTAAGTTAAATAAACGCACGTGTTTTGAATCCTAGCTTGTCCCAAAATGAATCCGCGAATTATTCAGATCTCTAGTGATAATGCGATATGAAGTTCATTTAAGATCCACGCAATCATAAACGAAACAAGACTACAACCACGCGNATCTCTAGTGATAATGCGATATGAAGTTCATTTAAGATCCACGCAATCATAAACGAAACAAGACTACAACCACGCGAATTTTGTTTTCAGCAGCAAAGAAATTTCCTTTTTTAGTGTAGCACGAATTACACTCGGGTACGGTGAGTGAGTGANAATTTTGTTTTCAGCAGCAAAGAAATTTCCTTTTTTAGTGTAGCACGAATTACACTCGGGTACGGTGAGTGAGTGAAGGGAGTTGGGGACTCTTAACGACAGTCTTGAGATCTTGAGGGCCGATGAGGGTGAAGCTAGGCGAGTATGGAGCAGCGCCGGAATGCAAGGAAACGGCAGACCCCCGAGGAAACAAGCCAACCAGTGGCGTCGTCCGTCCCGATTCCCACGTGCGAAAATCCGGAGTTGCCCGGTCGGGAATTGAACCCGGTTCGCCTTGGTAGGAGGCGAGCAGGCTAACCTCTCTGCCAGCGCGCCCCCCCCCTTCCCCTCTCTCGGGCATAGCGTTCTAAGATATCAGCTATCGTGCAATGACGGTGGAGTGCCTATTAGTCTTGTAGAATATTCGGCAGTGTTTGCGTGTTGTGCAAACATCATAAATCTGATAACGTTAAGTATACACGCTTGTGTACGCCCTCAGCGAAAGAGTCGACACTGCCGTCGTAACACATTATTACCTGGCTGTCAACACAAGTCTCCTTTAGCCACCGTTACAGGAAGACCAGTTATGTTGATCTCGCTGCATTTTAACTTACCAACTCTCCACCGGACATGCTTAGCACTTCCAACACTATGCCTGCATGCCTATAAGTAGGGCCAGTGACTTTTCGCGTAGNTCTCCACCGGACATGCTTAGCACTTCCAACACTATGCCTGCATGCCTATAAGTAGGGCCAGTGACTTTTCGCGTAAAAATGCGGAGCACACATTAGACTTCAATACTANCTCTCCACCGGACATGCTTAGCACTTCCAACACTATGCCTGCATGCCTATAAGTAGGGCCAGTGACTTTTCGCGTAGAAATGCGGAGCACACATTAGACTTCAATACTATATACACACACCTCAGCTGTTGTTATACCTCCATTGGCTGCTGGTGCCGCGTCCGTCTTTGACCAAGCCACTCAGGACTGAGTAACTCCGCGACACTGAACGTTCGTGATTCGTGCGCAAACGGTTAACACGGGCCAGAACATTTTTTTAGCCAATCTAAGAAGCTTGACGACCCTACAGTGCTTTGGACTGTATCTTGTCTCGAAATCTTTTCGCGAAATATCACTGCCCCTGCTTATAAGGGCAATGGGGACTAAGCACTTCTGCAATCCCTGCTTTACATCTGCCTGTATGCACAGCGTGTATTCTTCCGCCATATGCAAATTAGCTTTGTCATGTGGCTGCTCGCCTTATTCATGCTTCGGTCTACTAAAACTGTAAAATTATCAGGTAAGAAATATTTTCCAAAATCTTTTAATATGTACGCTTATATAACCGGGTCACTTTATTTTTCGCGGAAAAAAAATCTGAGCACACAGTGGACTTCGACATTATGTACACACCTCGGCTGCCGTCATACCTACATTGGCTGCTGGTGTCTTTCCCGCATTCGACAGAGCCGCTCAGGATTCCGTAACTCCAACGCCGCGCCTTCGTGGTTCGTGCGCAAGCAGTTTACACGGACCAGAACATGCTTCAGCCAATCAAAAAAGTTGCGACAACCCCACAGCGTTTTGAAGTTTATCTTGTTTCAGAAATTTTTTTTCGCGAAAAATCGCTGCCCCTACTTATGTGCATTAAAAAAATTTTAAGTCAAATAAACCATTTTGGTACTAACAGATGTTAACCTAACACTTTCAGTTCAACTTGAACACAAGGAACTACTTTCCATCCGCCGTTACCAACTTTACTAGACGCATGGAAGTCAGCGTGGCTGTTAAAAGACATGCAGATGTGGAGCAGTGATATTATCCAAGGGTTGATTTCAAAAGTGAACTGTGAACAGTGTATACTAGGGGCAGTGATCTCGAGACAAGATACAGTCCAAAGCACTCTAGGGTCGTCCAGCTTCTTTGCTTGGCTAAAACAATGTTCTGACCCGTGTTAACCGTTTGAGCCACGAATCACGGAGGTTCAGGTGTCGGAGTTACTTAGTCCCGAGTGACTTGGTCCCAGACGGACACGGCACCAGCAGCCAATGGAGGCATAACAACAGCTGAGGTGTGTGTATAGTATTGAAGTCTACTGTGTGCTACGATTTTTACGCGAAAAGTCACTGGCCCTATGTAAAGCTAGTATTAGTCTTCGGGGGCCAATCACACGACACAAGTTTCGTGTAAGTCGAGGTGAACAAGAAAATGATCATTCTCTCGCTCACGAAAGATGTCCAATTGGCAGAGACACTGACAAATTCGCGGATTCATTTCGAGAAAAGTTGGAATTCATAAACGTGTACGTTCGCGTTACTTTTGCTATTGGTCGAAGCGTTGTTCGACACCTCCTGGAGATGAATAAGCCAATAACAAACATGCATTATAAACTGTAGACTCAGTCAACGCCANAACGCCCTATACTGCCGCAACAAGCAAGCCATCAACAGTTGATATTTGCATGAGTTTATATAATGCTGTGAATTCTAGCCTACATGTCATTGAACTTGCGGATTTTTCAGGTCTCTAGCTACTGGGTTTAAGCGAAATCTTCCCCCATAAGAAGGGTGACCAGATTTTTTAGTAGGAAGAGCAGGACTGTTATTGTCAAAAGAGGTATAATTTATTGTAAATATGTGGTTAATTCTGCAGCATTACAACTCTGTAAAAATACGATACCGCATTTGAAAAGACTATACATAGAGACCTGAAAAATTCGCGAGTGCAATGACCTGTAGGCTATACTCCATTTTCGTATGCAAAATTATGCAGATATCACTGTTCTTTCGTTGCTTGTTGTATTAGCGGAAGACGGTGATTCGGTCTGCATTTTACTGTGTATTTATCATTGGCTCAGAGTTGTCCAGGAGGTGTAATTTAACGCGTGGAACAATAGCTTTAGCNCATTTTACTGTGTATTTATCATTGGCTCAGAGTTGTCCAGGAGGTGTAATTTAACGCGTGGAACAATAGCTTTAGCAATACAAACAAACGTACGGGGATTTGAATTCTAGCTTGTCCCGAAATGAAAACGCGTATTTTTCAGGTTTCAAACTATACATAATAAAAAAATATGGATATAAATAAACTGCAGTGGAATAACTGTTGTCATTATTTACCACCGCTAGTAAGGTTATGGCTACAAAATTTTTTAATTTTATAACTGTTGGATTTGTCCTTAACGTTTTCTGCTAACTTTCAGAATTTGTTCTTATACACTATGTACATACATAACCAAAACAACATTCAAACTGCAGATAAAGACGTCTGTTGTGGAAAAACTTGCAAGACAAATTTACACGACAGTGTTCACACTGCTGTATATGGTTTAAGCATTCTAAGCTAANGTATATGGTTTGAGCATTCTAAGCTAAATTTTATCTGACTATACTTAACAACGTTTGTATTTAATTTCATAATACAGCAGTTCATTTTCTTTTGCCCTAAAAACAAAATTGCCATTACACAAAAGAACATAACTTATTCGGGTATTTGTGTGAAGGAAAAAAAAAAGCAGGATTTTTCGCAGGACACATGGGAAAATAAGGACATTCTTTGGCCTTATTATATCTTTCGCATATCGCAGGGTAACACATGATAAAAATAAGGACTGTCGTCGTGCGAAAAGCAGTACGTCTGGTAACCCTATCCATATTGGATTCTCGGTTATTCTAGTTTGTTTATGAATTTAAAAAAGGAAATTCCAAAAGTTCCTCTAAGTTGTACCCAACTATTCACTGACCTTACACTGCAGTCAAGACAAGGGACCTTACACTGCAGTCAAGATAAGACAAGGGACCTTACACTGCAGTCAAGACAAGGGACCTTACACTGCAGTCAAGACAAGGGACCTTACACTGCAGTCAAGACAAGGGAACAACGAACTCGTAATTGTGACGTAAATACGAGTTCAGTCGTTATGTCTGTACCGCTGTGTAAGGTCAATAGTGTAGGTGTACTTCGGGGAATCCAGTATGGCGTGGCAAGGTTCCCCTTAAGAAAAATCAAGCTCTGTGAGTAGCGAAGGCGAGAGAGAGAGAGAATATTTTCGCGTGCTGGCTGAGGCAGAAGACGCCACAGTGTTGCCAGATCAACCACCGCAAAAATCCACTAATTACATAAATGAATTCCACACACNATCCAGTATGGCGTGGCAAGGTTCCCCTTAAGAAAAATCAAGCTCTGTGAGTAGCGAAGGCGAGAGAGAGAGAGAATATTTTCGCGTGCTGGCTGNAAGGCGAGAGAGAGAGAGAATATTTTCGCGTGCTGGCTGAGGCAGAAGACGCCACAGTGTTGCCAGATCAACCACCGCAAAAATCCACTAATTACATAAATGAATTCCACACACAACTCTAGAATGCAACATTGTACATAATCACGCACCATTATTTATTAAACATTTTACTACAGATACTTACATAAATTTCTATAAGCAACGCCGGTTTTCTTATAATTTGGTTTTTGTTTTTTTTTTTCGCTTTAAAAACATAGTTTGTGCTTTTGCCAACGTTGTACGATTTATGAGTGAGAACTTTCTAAAGTAAATTGGTTTTGTGAATTCGCTGTTAGAGTGATTGGCCAGTTCAGAAAAAAAAAATTTTCATGATTACATTTTGCGAGAAAGTTAGCTTTTTGTAATATTTCAGTTGGAGGTGGATTCTCCACCCAAAATCTACAGTCATTCATTCGACAAGAAATCCACACACCAACAGAAATTCCACACAAAATCCACACTGTCGTTCATTCGGCAGAAAAACCCACACGCCGACAGAAATCCACACGAAATCCACAGTCATTCTCATTCGACAGAAACGTTTACACACGAACAGAAATACCACAAAAATCCACATTCATTCATTCGACAGAAAAATCCACACACCAACAGAAATTCGTCACAAAATCCACAGTCAATCGTTCAACATAAAAAATCAACACAACAAAAAAAAAATCCACACAGAATCCACAGCCATTCGTCGGACGGAAAAAAACCCACACACCGTCAAAAATTCCATACAAAATACGCAGTTATTCATTCGACAGAAATGTCCACACACGGACAGAAATCCCACAAAAATCCAGAGTCGTTCATTCGACAGAAAAATCCACACACCAACAGAAATTCCACACAATTAGTGTAGTTCCACGCAGTTTGGCAAGACTGGGGAGCAGACCTCCCGCGTGGGAGGAGTACTGAAGTACGCGCTGACGTCACGCACCGCGTGCCGTCGCGGCCGCCTATTGGCTCGTACGTGCGTGTGTGTGTGTTTGTCCTCGCGCGCGGGTGATCTAATCTGCCGCCTGTTGCTCCGACTGCCGCCGCTTATCAGTGAGCAACAACGAGTGCGGTGACGTCACAGCCACTCGCTTGCCGCCCGTAGACGGATCTGCCCTTTTCACGCAGTTGCTGTTTTCCATAGAAAAATATAAGATTGACCGATTATTTGACTTCTGAACATGTATCCTACACCGACTTACCCCAAGGAACACAACTGTCAAAGTCGCATTGGTTACACCTGCGTTAAAAAAAAAGGTAAGCCCTTATATATGAATAAAATACTTTTACCGATTGGAATTTGAACAAACTTCATTCTAGAGACCTGAAAAATTCGCGAGCTCAATGACCTGCAGGCTAGACTCTACAGCCTTATGTACAAACATGCCGATATCAACTGCGCATTGGATGTCTGCTGTCGCAGTGGTAGGCGACAATTGGACACCGTTCTCCAGGAGGTGTCAAACACCGCGTGGACCAATGGCTAAAGTAATATCAACGCACGTGTTTTGAATCCTAGCTTGTCCCAAAATGAGTCCCCGAATTCTTCAGGTCTCGACTAGTAACAGGTATGTTAACCGATAACAGGTGAGGTAGCGGAAGTTAACGACCATAGACTAGAGATTCGTCTTCTGCACATGTACCCAACATTGACACACCCCGATCAACACAACTGTCAAAGTCACATGGTCAACAAAGATGAACAGCGTGTTTGTTTATATCTTGATTTCAGAAGACCTTTTTCATTTATAAAATTTTTTTTACCAATTTGAATTTAATGAAACCGCATTCCAAATTGGTTAGAGGAAGTATGCAAACATCTCAGAGAACATGTTTACTAAGCAGTATTCTAACCCGAAATACTATCGATGTTTTTTATGATAGTAGTTGTTGCCAGAAAAGCAGTTCAATGTTGGAACAACGCGGAGTAGAGAGTACTCAAAATTAAAGGTAGTCGATAATTGGTATCGGTAACAGGTCTCGGCGGGGAAGCAGGAACAGTGGGAACACGTACTGAACCTGTGAAATACTGGTCTAGCTCATCTCTACCGTAGAATTAATATGAGGTAGAGCGATCTCGCTGGCTGCGCAGAAGCATTCTCCGTGTCCCAGCATTGAACAGTTTTTCTGCCAACACAACTAGCAAAAACGGCGTGTATCAGGTTTGAGTTAAGAACACTGTTTAATAAACAAGTGATTTGAGATGTGTGTATAGTTGCTGAAACCTTTTTGTATAGATAACTGAAGAATTCGTGGATTCGTTTTGGGACAAGCTAGGATTCAAAACACGTGCGTTTATATAACTTTAGCCGTTGGTCCACGCGGTGTTTGACACCTCCTGGAGAACGGTGTCCAATTGTCGCCTACCACTGCGACAGCAGACAACCAATGCGCAGTTGATATCAGCATATTTGTACATAAGAGTGTAGAGTCTAGCCTGCAAGTCATTGAACTCGCGAATTTTTCAGGTCTCTAGTTATTAGCCGTGTACTAACTAGACTAGGATTACTAAATTCTCAAAATAAAATTGACTAGCATTATTTTTGGTTTTATATAACCGCGAGTGTTACTCATTCTAATAGCCAGAAAAAAAATGGTAGTTAAATGTACAGCAGAAATTTATTCAAGCAAGTACTGATGGTCGTTTATATATCATATTTCTACAGGTAAACAATATTTATTACTTCTTAAGCGTATTTTTTTTTTCTCTGATCTTGCTGCTTTCAAATTTTTGTAACTAACGCATGAAACCCTTGGCAAAGGCAAACGATTGAAGTAATGCTGAATGCATAATTCAGGTTTTAGTAATTCAAATGAGATCCTGTTTCTTTCATTTGCTCATGAATTATTCATAANTTCAAGCAAGTACTGATGGTCGTTTATATATAATATTTCTACAGGTAAACAATATTTATTACTTCTTAAGCGTATATTTATTTTCTCTGATCTTGCTGCTTTAAAATTTTTGTAACTAACGCATGAAACCCTTGGCAAAGGCAAACGATTTAAGTAGTNTTCTCTGATCTTGCTGCTTTAAAATTTTTGTAACTAACGCATGAAACCCTTGGCAAAGGCAAACGATTTAAGTAGTGCTGAATGCATAATTCAGGTTTTAGTAATTCAAATGAGATCCTGTTTCTTTCATTTGCTCATGAATTATTCATAACACCGAACAACCTTCCAGTAAATGCATAGCCACAAGGAATACAACACGCACATTGTACCATTGTGAGCTAATTATGAGCAGAAGTAGATTTAGAAAAAAGTGCACAATACTTCAGCACTGCTCATCTCTGTTTTAACAAAATGCTTTAAATATGAGCGAAGCAGACAATACAGGGTGGAACTGAACTCTACCGTCACACTTCAGAATGTGATTCCTCATCAAGAAATAGGTCTAGAATGTATACACGACGTAAAGCCTCAGTCTGTACCGAAGAGGCGTAACCACGATAGAATGTGTAGTGGAAGAAGTTTTTTTTTTGTTAGTAACACAGCCAAAGTGAACGATACATATCTGAGTTTCTGGACACTGCATTATTAAACGACGAAGTACAAAGCACGAATATATGGGATACGATATCAACCCCCATCCATAAAAAATGAAGGGTTGGCAGCACATTGTAACTGTATCCTATAAAAAATGAAGGGTTGGCAGCACATTGTAACTGTATCCTTACCTACCCCAACAAACAATGACACCATGTAATGTTGGAACATGTCGTGTTTCACGTGTTATCCTTACCTAACCCAACAAACAATGACACCATGTAACGTTGGAACAAATCGTGCTTCACGTGTTATCCTTACCTACCCCAACAAACAATGACACCATGTAATGTT